>LVLI01000175.1:0-142749 GCA_001687465.1 Halocafeteria seosinensis | reverse complement strand
ATAGTACTCTGTATGGATAAAAGGAGGCAGCCAAGTCGGAGAAGCTGTCGAAAAGCTCATGACCATTGCGGTAACGATAGAAGGAGCCTTCGACGATCACCCGGGAATTTTCAACAGCTTCTTCATGAAGCCCTTTCCTTTCAATGTACAAATCCGATAGGTAAGAAGGATGACTATGCCAAATCACTCAAACTTTCCGTTTTGTTTTCTTGGAATAGGGGAAAGGGGAATTCTACAGTAAAGACAAGTGCGGGCATCCTCTCCCGAAATGCCCCAGGGCAATTGGCTCATACGGAAGCGGGTGGTGCGGGTGAATCCCAATTTACGTAAACGTCCATTCCGCTGCGTCATTTTACACGCCGCAAGAAGAAACCGTCATTGTGATCAAAAACCGAATATTGAAGATTCCTTTTTACCTATCGGAATTTGAATCTATAGTGCTTCCAGACAGAGCATCGTCGGCTCGCCAACGTACTGGACTTCTAGAACGAAGTGTCGACTCCGCTCAGCTGCGCAAATTCATGAGTCATTGATATTGGTAAATGTTACTTGGCTTTAAAACCACCTAGGAATATGCTCCATCGAATACCCTTTATTCAGGATTACCTATCAGCGACGATGCAGTTGGTGGCCTCGTTACTGTAAATGACTTCATCTCTGCTGAAGACGTGGAACAAAATCCTCTAAGAACGAATGAGAATGACGATGGTGCTGAATCATTCTCCAAGTTCGAGCATATTGCGTCCGATGCAATGGAAGTGTTGGTAAATGGCAACTTAGAGTATTCCCGTGAACTGGAGTTGGCTGCTTCTCGCAGAAGCAATGTACTGTACCGGTATCGTCTGCTGCAATGTCCTTGTGTCTCTCAGGCCCCCAAAAACTTTGAAGAAAACGAAATATTTGTATGAATCTTGTGGTAAGGACTTTCTGCAAGAAATACTAGTATGTTGCCAAACGTATCCTGAAAAATGTTGGTTGTAAGGTTGCACTTGCAATCCACAGCGAATGATCCTGCGTCCGCCGCTATACATGGCTATACATGTACAGTGTAGTCCACTCTGAGCGCTGAAATGTACCATTCTGGTCAAAATATAGCTTGTAGCATCCATTACCCGGCTCCAGCCCCATGTTTGGAGCAGCACATTCCACCATGTCGTACGTGATGTGTTTCCTGTAATACCAGGTACCCTAATTTCCGTAATCGCCACGAGCACAATAGCAGCGACGAGTGTCGTGTACGTGCAACATATCGTCGACCGTACAGCTGCATTATCGTCCGAAAAACAGTGCTTCTTCTCACCAAAGAACGCTGCAATTTTTGCAATATTTGATACAATGTACGTTGCTAAGTTACCAGTATTGTGGCGAATGGTCGAATTGGGTATTGTGGAATATCTGAGTATTGTATCACCGTGCGAACCATAGACAAAGTGCAGCGAAAATACAAAGCAGTCCACAGTACTCGGCGTACTGCCCGCGCTAAGTACAAAACGCTGTACCCCAGCGCTCCGATTGAGACTCAGTCGGCCCAGCCTCGTCATAGCATGTCAGCAACGGTTATCAACTATACCGGTATAAGGACTCTGGGCCAGAGTAACCAACTATGTGATAGTATACAGTAAATTAGTCAGTAATGCTGTATATCGATCCTGAAATGAAGAGATCTACTGTACAGTAACTGAACTTGTGACTTACAGACTGCACAAAGTGTAGTGGTAGTGAGCGCTGGATACGAAGTTATTCCGTGTTCTACTTAGCGCGGGCACTTGCAGGCGGCAGCCGACAAGAGGCGTGGCCGGTGCTGTTTTGTATGTTCGCTGCACTGTGTCCATGGTTCGTACGGTAATACAATACTCAGATGTTCCACAATACCCAATTCGACCATTCCGAACAATAACTTAGCATCGTTCTGTATCAACTATTCCAAAATTTCAGAAGCGGCTGTTGTTGTGAAGTGGAACCCTGGTGGAACAGCGGGCCTGTAGGCTATAGCTGCCAGACACGGGCGCCAGCTGCTACCTAAGTGTAGCGGCTAACATCCAGCTGCCGGTGGGCCATCAGTCACATCTTCGTCGTCGTGTGAAGAAGGGGTTCGTGGCAAAGTATCCTGTTTAGTTCTCAAGCTGCTGTATTTGATTGTTTAAAAGCCAATTCGTCGTGATTGTTTGCGCTGCTTTCATGTCAGAAGCGAAGACGACCCAATGAATGCCGCCTTTGTGTTGTCATCACCCAAGCAACGACCAGCATTGAAAAGGTACAACACTTTCAACACAGTATGTCGACCAGAGTCCGTGACCAAAAGGGGAGAAGAGGAATTCAACAGGATGATGTCGAGGGAGGATCAGAGTGCGAGCTTCCCACTACAAACGGAAATCGCGCTAATGAGCTGACTGCTCCGTTACTGTACCCGGAAAGCGACGACATTGACACGGGAAGAGCTAAGGAGCAAGGTCACGGTGGATCTGCGAGCCTACGAACTGCAGAATCAGCGGACGACATGACCACTTCAGCGTGTATTTCCAGCATGGATAATGCATACCAAGAGAGAAGTTGGGATTCAGAACTGGGTGATGAACAACGTGAACAGCGCGAGGCAAAGTACACAGGTAGGATACAGTTGTATGACAACAGTCACCCACGTTTCGAAACAGAAAGAAGGGAAACATACAGAGAGCTGGGAGATAACCAATTTCCCACTCAAACAATAATGACTACCATTATACGTGGCGGAGTTACCGACGATAGTGGTTGTACAGGTAAGTGTGAGTGGCGCCGTGAAGGTGATTCCCACGGCACTGCAGACGAATGGATCTGGAAGCCACTAAATACTTATAAGCGATACATCCGGCCAAGTAACACCAGACGCTTTTATGGTTTCAGAATGGTGGCGTTTTCCTTGGGGTATGCGGTAATTTCCCTGCTCACAGTGTTACTCTACTTCACCGTATCAGCTCTGAACCCCATTAGGAGTTTTTGTGGTGTGAGGGTTGCCAAAGCCGAGCCGCAGGATCTTTTTAATCAGAGGATTTTCGATCGTCAGGGGCCTAATCAAGCGTGCGAGGACTTGATCGGTTGTCCATGGGACGGGTACGCGGTACTCCTCCAAAGGAGGATACATGATGATAAGGATTCCTATTGTATCGTAAAATATCTCGTTTCTAGTGATATCGTATTTCTCGATGTTTCAGCAGCAAAAACAAATCATGATGAGCTTGCATTCTGGATTTCTGAGATTGTAGCCACAAGTTATGAACGCACTCTGGGAATAATCGTTTATGGAAACATACGTGAGATATTTCCTTCCAAGGACTGTTTGTGCAGAATGGTGACTGGTCTATCAAGGCGCTGTGGATCTCCCTCCATTAAGTTCGAGGGGCTCATCATGCTGCTTTGCAACTCTTCCGGAATATCTCCGGAAGATGCCTTAAAGGTCGGAACATACCACGTTACTTGCGTGCGCATTCGAGAAAGGAATGTTTACTCGAGGGGCCCCCCCTTTGGATAGGAACTGTACAGGTATCGATGGAGAACATGTTGCTTTGGATAGACGACGAGTCTCTCCTCGTTTGGCATGTGCGTCTCAGTTAAGTATCAGCGCTTTCCCCGGAAATTGCATGCATAATACCTTTTTCGATATGCCCACATTTTGCAAACCCTTTGCGACAGCTGCTGCTGGGGCGTTATATCTCCGTCACCTGTTGGAATTTCCTAGATGGTTACGAGGTGCATCCGTGGTGCCGGTTTTTGTAGCACTAATTCTCTTAGCGTTACCTAGCATTCGTGCCTCTCTCTGTGTCTGGAGCCGTGCCGCTCGACCGCGAATGGTTCGATCGTTTTGGGGCCCTGCAAAAGGGTGGTTATTTATGGATGTTTTCTTCCTGTTCCAAACCCTACAACTCAACAACTATCCACATTCTGGGATATCAAAGAGGTTAATGTATGTTTTGGGTCGTTTTGCTTTCTTTGGGCTAATACTGGGTCTAACTTGGATTGTGTATCAGTCAAAGTCCGAGTCTAACCAGCCGTATGCACAACAACTGGTATTGATAGTCTTTGCGTTTGTGGTGGTTTTTGGATTCTGGTTAGCACTGTATGTGGATAGGTGCTACTTGCAGGCGTTTACGAGCACTCCTAAAGTGATACTTTCTTATGGTCCAGCCGGCTTATCGCGTTTTGCAGATGTCAAGGGAGGACTCCGAGCCTATCAAAATGGTGTCTTCAATGGAACGATCGAAGTCTCTGATCCAGGCGACTCTACGCGGGGAGTCCAGGATATCACATACCCCAACGTACCTCAACATGTTCAGACCACAGTGCCTGGAAACAATCACGCCGTGTTTACCGTGGAAAGAAGAGATGTTCTCGTTTCCCAAGTATTACTGGAGGCCCGGCAGAGGTCTATACATATCTGGACAAGAATATTCTCCATTACCGGAGGTGTAATTGCTTGTGCGATACACTCCATAGCATACTTTAAGATTGGTAGGCGCTCATTTCTCTCCGGAGGCGTTGTCAGCATAGTCGACGGAACAGGAGTTCTTGTCAGTGGACTTTTCATTGGGTTATGTGTCGCCATTCTCATAGCTACCTTCGGAAGCACTATCGAGGCGTATTCTGTGTCTGTCAGGTGTCTTCATCAGATGGTTCGGGAAGATAGTCATGACGACGAAGTGTTCTTCTCCAGTACTTTCCACTATCTCCTACATATGTTTACCGGAATATGGCCTCTATCTATGGCGAAAGGAGTCCTAGAACGGAAACTGGGGTACCGATTGTCAGCTAAGGTCCCCTTGTATTTATCGTCGAATGTTCATGCATTTCTGGAGATGTGGCGTGAAGTAGTGGTTCAATGCCAGCACGATTTTGCGGAAAACAGCGGTCCTGTGCTCGCGACACTACTCGCGATTATCGGATTTGGAGGCTATCTGCTTTATACATGGATTGAAGGAGTTAACCCTTTAGAGCGGGGTCCAGTTTTGCTGGACGGGTTGTTTGCCGTCCTCATATTGTTTTTTCTCTTACTAAAAGCTTCTACTGTTGAGAATTACCGCGACGATGTATCGATATGCTTACAACGATGGCTGGAAGAAGTCGGTAAAGAAGAAAGAAACGTCTCGGAGCTGGATACTAGCCCGACTAATCTTCAACTGAAGGCTGCACTAACTGGCACATACTCTGCATTACACGAGGCAAAGGAATCCATAGACGGATGTGACGTCGTGGTAACTGCTTGGCCAGGAATTCCGCTGGACAAGCGCCTACTCTATTCCATTTTATCTGTTCTGCTCACAGGGATAGTGAAACTGGGAATGAGTATTGCTCAATCTTTGCGGGAGGACCAGGAAAGACAGTGATTGATTGAGTCGATTTGGAATATCCAGAACGTGTCCCGTTTCATGCTCTCTGTCCTCGACGAACATAGCCAGAGGCTTCGATCGATGCAGAAAAGCCAACTATGGATTCGCAGGCTCAGGGTGGATTACAGTAGATCTCTTCATTTCAGGATCGATATACAGCATTACTGACTAATTTACTGTATACTATCACATAGTTGGTTACTCTGGCCCAGAGTCCTTATACCGGTATAGTTGATAACCTTTGCTGACATGCTATGACGAGGCTGGGCCGACTGAGCCTCAATCGGAGCGCTGGGGTACAGCGTTTTGTACTTAGCGCGGGTAGTACGCCGAGTACTGTGGACTGTTTTGTATTTTCGCTGCACTTTGTCTATGGTTCGCACGGTGATACAATACTCAGATATTCCACAATACCCAATTCGACCATTCTGCACAATACACTGTACTGGTAACTTAGCAACGTACATTGTATCAAATATTGCAAAAATTGCAGCGTTCTTTGGTGAGAAGAAGCACTGTTTTTCGGACGATAATGCAGCTGTACGGTCGACGATATCTTGCACGTACACGACACTCGTCGCTGCTATTGTGCTCGTGGCGATTACGGAAATTAGGGTACCTGGTACTGTATTACAGGAAACACATCACGTACGACATGGTGGAATGTGCTGCTCCAAACATGGTGCTGGAGCCGGGTAATGGATGCTACAAGCTATATTTTGACCAGAATGGTACATTTCAGCGCTCAGAGTGGACTACATGTATAGCCATGTATAGCGGCGGACGCAGGATCATTCGCTGTGGATTGCAAGTGCAACCTTACAACCAACATTTTTCAGGATACGTTTGGCAACATACTAGTATTTCTTGCAGAAAGTCCTTACCACAAGATTTATACAAATATTTTGTTTTCTTCAAAGTTTTTGGGGGCCTGAGAGACACAAGGACATTGCAGCAGACGATACCGGTACAGTACATTGCTTCTGCGAGAAGCAGCCAACTCCAGTTCACGGGAATACTCTAAGTTGCCATTTACCAACACTTCCATTGCATCGGACGCAATATGCTCGAACTTGGAGAATGATTCAGCACCATCGTCATTCTCATTCGTTCTTAGAGGATTTTGCTCCACGTCTTCAGCAGAGATGAAGTCATTTACAGTAACGAGGCCACCAACTGCATCGTCGCTGATAGGTAATCCTGAATAAAGGGTATTCGATGGAGCATATTCCTAGGTGGTTTTAAAGCCAAGAAACATTTACCAATATCAATGACTCATGAATTTGCGCAGCTGAGCGGAGTCGACACTTCGTTCTAGAAGTCCAGTACGTTGGCGAGCCGACGATGCTCTGTGGGGAAGCACTATAGATTCAAATTCCGATAGGTAAAAAGGAATCTTCAATTTTCGGTTTTTGATCACAATGACGGTTTCTTCTTGCGGCGTGTAAAATGACGCAGCGGAATGGACGTTTACGTAAATTGGGATTCACCCGCACCACCCGCTTCCGTATGAGCCAATTGCCCTGGGGCATTTCGGGAGAGGATGCCCGCACTTGTCTTTACTGTAGAATTCCCCTTTCCCCTATTCCAAGAAAACAAAACGGAATCTTTGAGTGATTTGGCATAGTCATCCTTCTTACCTATCGGATTTGTACATTGAAAGGAAAGGGCTTCATGAAGAAGCTGTTGAAAATTCCCGGGTGATCGTCGAAGGCTCCTTCTATCGTTACCGCAATGGTCATGAGCTTTTCGACAGCTTCTCCGACTTGGCTGCCTCCTTTTATCCATACAGAGTACTATATCCGGACGTATTCCTTCTGTTCTAGGAGCTCCCCTAGATGAGTAAACGACGGTCCTCGGAATTCCTATCTAGTCCGTTCGCGTCGTGGCGCGGCGCCGAATCCGTACGCGCAGACATAGTTGGGGAATCAGTCTAACATATTAGCCATATTGTATATATGGTATATATATATACCAGCAGTATCGAGAACCAGTACCCTCTTAATGGTACCGCACTTTGGCTAAAATTACTTTGAACCGAAGAAAGAGGCTGATACAGTGACATACAATTAGTCGTATCCAGCAATGCTGGTACTGGTATATATATATACCGTATATATATATATACAGAGAGAGAGAGAGACTGCGAGTGTGTGGTATACCCATAAGGAATATGAACAAATACCCGAAAAATTCCAATTCCTAATGTGGCCAGTGGTAGCGCTGGTTAAGTTGTATCAAGCTAAGGAATTATGAGAAGAAGGGGAACGCTATTTGATAGAGGGTCGGGAAGATACTGGGATGGCGTCCAGGTATACGTGTTCCATAAACCATGTACTTAGAAGAAAGAAGAGCCGCACGTGCGCCTAAGTTTCGGTCATTCCCAACCTTTTTTTTTTTATTTTTTTATTTCCCTCCGCAGAAGGAATCGGTTCTCTGCAATCTGCCGGTCTTCTGCGAATGCCCTCAATCATTTGAGGCTCAATGCCTCCTTTTCTACACGACATCATCATCATCGCACACTGGACACATACCATCTACACTGACAGTTGCGTCTCTGCGGAGAAACATACCGCGATGTCGCCGGTACGTTCACTGAGACAATTTGCTCATCGACAACTATTTGTTCAGCAACGCAGTCCCCAGTATCGACCGGTATGCGTTGTTCCCGTTCCAGCGGCGCGCATGTGGAGGCTGGACAATACCAAATCCAACTTCCGCTCAGGCCCATTACTACTGCTTTGGGTTTCAAAGCACAAACTTGCATAGCAACATTATCGCAGAAAATGTATGTGAGAGATCCTGCGATGGAATCTCTGATTGCGTCGTGTGTGTCCAACCGATGCTGGTTGGGAAACAGGCTGGGCTACAGGAACCATGACGAGCCAGACGAGCATTACCATGTGTGCGCGCCTAGACGGTGCTCGCAACTGCGTCATGTTGAAACGTTGAGTTTCCATGGTGCTATCCGCAAACTGACATCTTTATCGAACTTAGGTATCAAAGTGCCGAAGATAAGAAGAAGGCCTTCATAACGGTGGTTGTAGCACAGTGATACAGTAGTGCAGCGGAATACCGTACCCGGTACAGTACATTGTTGCTTATCAGCTGGCCGCAGATACCTGTATGCATTGAAAGGAGCCAAGTTGGCAGAAGTAGGGTGACAACCGACCTTGTGATCTACATACACTAAGTGTAGTGATAGTGAGCGCTGGATACGAAGTTATTCCGCGTTTTACTTAGCGTGGGGACTTGCAAGTTGCAGGCCGCACGGACGGACCCGCCGCACTGTGTCTACTGTACATGGTTCGCACGGTAATACAATACTCAGATATTTCACAATACCCAATTTGACCATTTTGCACAATAACTTAGCAACGCGCTGTACAAAATTTCAGCATTTTTGCCAAGAATTTCTTGGGTCAGTTGGTTCTTGTGACCAATGACAAGCCTCCACCTGACGCGGGAGGGGGCTCCCCAGAAATTCCGTCCCCACCTCATTTTCGTCATCATAGCCCAGATTAAAGTACATCTCCTGCTCGAGATCGAAGAAGGTGCAGCTACCCAGGTCTTTCTGAAGCCATGATGCCGGTTCCCACGTCCGTGCAGCCTCTGGCCCAGAGGCTCTGGGTAGCCCTTCCAGTGCTTGGGCTCTCAGCTGTGAAGACGACAATTAGCCTATTGAATTAGGTTCATTTGGAATGAATGGATTGTTAGTTTCCAATATATCAAAATTGAGACATTTTCAGATACATTATTGAAGAATGGAGTGGTGGTAAGAACTACAGCAGCATTAACGAAAAATGCCAGTGAAGAGTGTACGGCCTCATATACGCTTGGAAACTCTAGAATCCACAGGTATGTTGAAGCTGATTTCCCTCCACTTGAGAAGAAGCACTGTTTTTCGGACGATGATGCAGCTGTGCGGTCGACGATATGTTGCACGTACACGACACTCGTCGCTGCCATTGTGCTTGTAGCGATTACGGAATTAGGGTATGACAGGAAACACATCACGTACGACATGGTGGAATGTGCTGCTCCAAACATGGTGCTGGAGCCGGGTAATGGATGCTACAAGCTATGTTTTGACCAGAATGGTACATTCCAGCGCTCAGAGTGGACTGCTATAGCGGGCGACATAGACCCCGACGCAGGGTCATTCGCTGTGGATTTGAACATCAGTAAGTGCAGCCTAACAACCAACATGTCTCCAGGGTACATTTGGCAATATATCTTGCAGAGAGTCCCCACCACAAGATTCATACACATATCTCGTTTGCTTCAAAGTTTTTTGGGGCACCTGAGAGACACAAGGACATTGCAGTAGACGATACATTTACGGAGCAGTGCTCGCTGCGGCGAAACATCCCAGGGTGGTCAAGAGCCTACAGCAGTCAAGAGATATCTAACCTGGAGCTACAGTGCTCTTCCGAAAAGGGGTGTTCTGACGTCCAGGTATTTGATACGTCGACAACATCATGGGGGAGAAGTAAAGGGGGTTTTCGATCGTATCTGATGACCACCCTTGTCCAACAAAACATAACAGAACTCACTGTGCAAGCAGAGGAAACAACTGTCGTGCTCAGCTACCGGAGGCCATCGTTTCGAGCATTTGTCATTGCAATGAGAGGTATATTAGCCTTGTTAACTCTAATATTTGCTGTCATATGGGTCTATTACGTGAACTCGTATTACCATCAAGCCTCACCAGAGCCCAACGTGCTATACGATGTCAAACGTTGCTTTCGCCATCTTGAGTTTTGGAAGCTGTGGCTACCACAGAGACGATGGGTTTTCTGGATGATTGTTGCACTATTCTGGTGGCACAATCCTGTCTTTGTGATCATGCAAATGGAAGGTGACAGTGGCGCAGTGGCTAGCGTGGTTGCTGAGTCTATTAGCTCTGTTGCCTGGTCAGTTGTCTTCGTCACTTGGATAATGATGGTCGACGGTTTGAGACAGCCAGATCCTTACAGAAGAGAGTATCCTCTATCTTTCTATGTACCGAAATTGGTTTTTGTCTTTTTCTTCTGCCTGGTGACGATCGGGATGCATGTTGTTCGTCAACCTCAGTTAATCTCTGGAGGGACGGAATTGGAGATTTTCGGAATCCGTCAAACGAATGATACTTTACTGAAACTTACTGTCGCTTTGGGGGTGAGCTATGTGATACTCCTCCTTGTTTGGCTCATCTGGTTCTTCCATTCGCTGGCCAAAACCCGAAGGGTGTTAAATAAACTGCCTTATGCTCAAACGCGTTTTCAGCAGCTCATTTTCCGGTTCTTGGTGTGGCAGACCATTGTAGTTGTGATCTTTACGGTTATTACCAATGCAATTCCCCTAATCAAATGGTTCGTTCAGGTCGCTCGAACAAGTTCCGCAAATGGAGCAGATCACGGCAGTCAAAGCACTACGGCCAGGCTTGCAAGTATGGTTCAAAACGTTTCCGAGGGTTTTCAACCGATTGGGGTATACCTTTTAGTGACAGTGTATGCGTTCTTTTTATTTTACTGTTATCTCCCACCTCAATCAGGACGACCTCCCACCACTATGATGGAGAAGCTGGAACATGGAATGATGAACGTTTTGGGCGTAGTTACCGGTGCTGGAACGGATACGAACAAGCGCCCTTTCTCGTTTGAAGACGGGTGTTGGCTATTTGATTTTGCTTGGGCGGCTTATTTTGATCCGGTAGATACTCCACGCGTTGATGCTGACTCAGAGACTCCCGAAGATGGACAAATCAAAGGAAGCTCCCAACTCACTGAATCAAGTGCTGGACCACTTGATCCCATACCACACGGTTTTTCTATTGAGGGATTCATATACAGTCAAAAGACTGATACAGTTGCTGTGGTGTTCCGAAGAACTTATAGAGTGGTTGTCGCCTTCCGCGGGACTGTCAGCCGCAAGAATGTATTTACAGATGTGAAAGTCAGTCTGAAAGCTGCGGAATTTGCTACAGCAGGATCGCATGCTTTACCAGCGAATATTCCCGGTGTGAGGCAAGTCCTTCCTTTGATCCATCGAGGTTTCTGGGATGCTTATGCATCTGTGAAGGATCCACTCCATAACATCCTACGCTCTGCTCTCGCAAATGCGGGTGCCAACGCAAAGCTTTACTGTACCGGCCACAGCTTGGGTGGCGCATTGGCTACAATAGCTGCATATGATTGTAAAGATATGGTTGCTGATATTCGCCTTCAATTCGAGGCCATGGGACTCGAACGGAGAAGCAGCTCTAGGAATATGTTTGGTGCTATCCGCTCGCTCTGGGATGGTGTGTCGGGCTCTTTACGCCGCACATTTAACTTGTCTCCCGACAGGTCGCGTAGCTCACAATATACTAGCAGCAGTGTGGGTCGTCCTTTGTCGGCCCAATTGGTTTCATCTGACGAAGCATCACCGAGGACCTTGTATGAGAGTACCGAATATACCAAGCCGCGGCGTATCAACTCTACAGACAGTGGTCAAAAAGCCTCTGGAGAGGAGCAGCCGCCGGAGGATGTCGAAGCTGCACTGAAAAAGGAAAGGAGGTTGAGTGAAGCCATTCGTGACCTGTCCGATACTGATTCATATTGTGGAGTTGGGCTCCCGCCTGCCGAGGAAGCGGACCGGGTAACTTCTGCGGCAAAGGCGTGGATCAGTGGCCAAGACCAAGGAGATGATGACGAAGAAACGGATAGCTTTATATTTGTTTACACGTTTGGTTCGCCACGAGTCGGGAATCGGACGTTTTCGTCTCAAGTAAGCTGTTCTATCCAATAGCGACGTGTACACATTCGCAACATTTTAATGCTCTGTTTGCGCAGTATGAGAAACGCGTCCCATGGACATTTCGAATCGCTACCGATGGAGACTTAATCACTGGGATGCCCAAATTTTGTTGTATGTACAAACATGTAGGAAAGCATGTTTGGATGGATAGGTTCGTATTCTTCTCTTGGGTCAAGGTGTTTCCATGTGTTTCAACTTTGTGTTTGAATTTTCAGATCTGGGAATATCATTGTAGACCCTTCCTTTGTAGAGACAACTTTCATTTCCAGAAGGAGAACTAGTTTAAATATTCATGGATGTGCAGGATACCGTCAAAGTATGCTGTTGGCACGCATTTTACAGGGAATGCCACTCAGCGATAGGATGAAAGATAGTCTAGGTATAGCTGACGAGAGCGAAGCCCGGAGGCAGCTACTGGGGGATCATGCTTCACTGATCATGGACTACGAAGAGTCGTGAAGCACACAAATGGGGAATTATATCGAAATTCCCCTGCATCGAAAGAGTTTTGTACAACTTGGTACAACATTTAACAAGTCCAACATAATTTATCGATTCATTTGGTGGGTGAATAGACTGCCATTTCGACCACTATTCTCGCTTCTTAACCTGTTACCCCATGTTAACTTGAACCACCATGCTTGTAACAAAAATTCACTTGTGGGCATCGTTGCCCGGTACTTCGTGCTTCCGCCTTCTCTAAGCCTGAGGGCTGACTGAACCCGGCTGAGCCACTTGAAGTTGAAATGGCCCACTTTGCCTAGGGTAGGAGGTCTGGCATTCATCATGATACATTCTAATTTTCGTGGTTTTGTCCAGCCAAGTGCCTCAATTTAATTTTCAAGTGAAACTGCATTTTCGTTTTTTCTTCTTCACGTATAGACACAAACAAGAGCACTCGCTCTGCTGTACGCGTGCTTCCTTCCAAGGGTAAGTGAGTCCCCTTCTTGTCTTGTCCTCCAGAGCTCGACGATACGGTAATAGTTCCAAGTGAATGATTAAATGGAGAATATGCTGTTCAAAGACTGCATGCTTCCGTTGTCTTGATTTGGCCACGTTATTGCCTTTGTCCGCGAAGAAAACAAGGCACGCGTTTACTTGGGTCTGACGTGTGTGTGGATGCTTTTGTGCAGAGCTTGAGGGGACAAAATGATGCGATCAGTGGCAGGAACTCTCCTCCGTGGCTATCGAAGCTCCCTGAGAAGCGTCTCCACTGTACAGACGGCTGCTAGGGGGTACAGCATTTCAGCGCCCTTGCGCCAGGAAAGCAATTCTGAAGTGGCCACGGACTCGGGGAATGTAGACAGCAGGTTCTCCATCAAAGGGAAGAATGTCGAAGGACGAGCAGCTTATTTGGATTTTCAGGTAAGCCAGGATATCGTTAAGAGTGGGTGAATGGAAGCTTTATTGTGTTGTTTGGAATGGTGCAGTCCACGACACCGATGGACCCACGCGTCCTGGATGCCATGATGCCTTTCCTGACGCACCAATACGGAAATCCTCATTCTAGAACTCACGAATATGGATGGGAAGCCGAATCAGCAATGGAAACTGCCAGGGAACAAGTGGGCGGCCTTATTGGAGCCAACTCAAAAGAGATCATCTTCACAAGTGGAGCGACGGAAGCCAACAACATGGCTGTCAAGGGAGTTCCCCGGTTCTACAGAAAAAAGAAAGGGCATGTAATTACTACACAAACAGAGCACAAATGTGTGCTGGATAGCTGCCGAGCACTGGAACTAGAAGGCTTTGAGGTTACGTACTTGCCGGTAGATGAAGGAGGTATCGTTGATGTCAATGATCTGCGAAATGCGATTCGTGAGGATACCGCACTCGTGAGCATAATGGGTGTCAACAACGAAATAGGAGTTGTACAACCCCTTAAAGAAATTGGACAGGTGTGCCGGGAAAACAAAGTAAAGTTTCACTGTGATGCGGCACAAATGGTCGGAAAAATGCCTATTGACGTTGATGATATGAACATCGACTTGATGTCCATCTCTGGGCACAAACTGTACGGACCGAAAGGTGTCGGAGCGCTGTATGTCCGTCGGAAACCCAGAGTCAGAATCGAACCAATGATGTCTGGTGGTGGTCAAGAAAGAGGGTTGCGAAGTGGGACTGTGCCCGGCCCCTTGGCAGTCGGTCTAGGAGCTGCGTGTAAAGTAGCGCAGGAAGAGATGAAAAATGATCAAGAGTGGATCGATTTCTTAAGCAAGAGACTGTATGACGGCATAACCTCCCAAGTTTCCGAAGTAATCCTAAATGGCTCTGCCGAGCACCGTTATCCCGGCAATATCAACTTCTCTTTTGCTTACGTAGAGGGGGAGTCTCTTCTGATGGCTCTAAAGAACATTGCGGTCTCCTCCGGGTCCGCGTGCACGTCGGCTTCATTGGAACCGTCTTACGTGTTGAGGGCAATCGGGGTAGGAGAAGACTTGGCACATACGAGTATCCGTTTCGGAATAGGGAGGTTCACCACAGTGGAAGAAATTGACTACGCTATTGACCTGTGTGTACAACACGTCACGCGTCTTCGGGAGATGAGCCCTCTGTGGGAGATGGTCCAGGAAGGAATCGACATCAAGAGCATCAACTGGACCCAAGAGCATTGAAAATAGACAGCGCCTGCTTGGTACTCTTAAACTGTTAGTCCCATAATGCGTCTGCAGGTAGGCACGAAACTAAGCATCTTCACCCTTATTTTTTGACTTTCCTCATAACAGCCGGTGGTACCATTTTGCTAGGCTTTGTTTCCTTCCGCTGTTGGCTACTTTCGTTCGAATTCTTTGCTTTCTGAGCCGTACGTTGTTTTTGCTGCTGAGTGTTGTCTCCTTGTGGCTGCTTAGAGACACCACGGCTGGTAGCACTTGGTTTGGTACTTGTGGGAAACTTATCTGAAGCTGTCCCAGAGACTGTTCGTCGGTCAGCCGGTGCCGGCGGGGGCTGGGCCACGGGTGGTTGAGCGCCGCCAAGTGGTGTTCCTGCTTCCAAACTAGAGGGATAGGTTGCTCCGCTTGGCGAGTTGAAGCCTGGGGGAGGTCTCAGGAGCCCCGTATTGGAACCAACATTAGTAGCGGTGTTGGTCGGCGAGTCACTCTGGGAATACGGGGCCGCAAATTGAACAGATGAATGTGTTGTGCTGCTTTGACTCCCCAGAAATGCTTGCATATCCGGCGGTGGTGAGACACCGTTCGCAGAGAGCTCCGTTCCTGCAAGGGAAGCCGCAGGTTTTTGGCGAGATCGCTGCGCCCCTTTAGACAGTATGTCAAGCTCGGCCTTGTGAGCTGTATTGCCGTCTGACAGTTTGTCACTCTTAGAAGAGCCCGTTTTGTTTTCCCCGTCATCCACGTCGAAATCGCCTTGCGAGAATTCAGTACCCTGTACAACTTTAAGTTCATTATGTTCAGCTCGCGCAGATGAGTCAATCCGTCCCCCAAAGGAATCCGACCCGAATAGCGATCCACCTCCTGAGGTAGACTCGGAAGACTCCCATGGCAGGCCGAACCCTAACGCCGAACCGAAGCCTCCCCCTTGGAACGCAGCAGAGAGTTTGTCAATCGTAGACTTTCCACCAAATTCATCCGCCGAGGAGAAAAACAATCCGCATCCAAAGGGGTCAGCATCCTTTTTCCCCCAACCAGTATCTTTCTCTGTTTCCTGGTTCTCACTCACTTGTTCCACATTGGCATCTTCTGACGTATCCGCAATAGGAGAGGCCTCTATTGCGTCGCCAACAGCTTCTCCTTGGATACCACCAGAGTGTTCATCACTTCCTTCATCAGCTCGTCCTTGGTCAGTCTCCGTTTCTTCGAAGAAGGCTTCACCGAGCGCTTCTGCCCTGCCAGAGCTCACATTATGCCTTGAACGTTCAGCTAGCCTTCTTTGGTGCTCCTCTTCAAAAGCACGCTTCTTGTCCAGAAAATCATCTTGTGCCGGCATCGCAGAATGAGGTTCACCTTCTTTGGCAGGGATGGCCCACTCTTTTGGCGGCTTCCCGTTGGCCTCACCGGCATGATGGTCACGCCGTTGTCGGTCAGAATTTCTCCATCCCTGCGAGGTCCCTGTCTCCCCCTTTTTCTGCGTGCGCGAACGTGCGGATGGCAACTCTGTCGGTAAGAGAGTCATGTCGAAAGGTGTGAGTTCCTCGAAACCTTCATAGCCCACCGCCGCAAGTTCAGGTGGGCTCGGCAACTCTCCATCCAAAAAAGCCTTTCGCATGCCCTCCTCATTGTGCAGTTCGTACTCCGCAGAGACAAATAATTTCATCGCGTTGATTACTGGTATTTGCATTTTCTTCAGCTCTTTCATTGTATATGTTACAGCTTCGGCGCGTGAAGCGCTACGTGGCTGTGCAGTAGAGAGCGCAGCAACTGGTGCGTCTTTGGCACCTTTGGGATGTCGTTTACCCGAGGATTGGTCCGTCTTGGGCAGCTGCTGCTCTAGCTCAGTTGCCACCTTGGCTTCTGAGGCACCAACAAGTGTTCCTTGAGAGGCCATGCTAAACAATGTATTCACGGAGGGTGCCGAATCAGACTGGCTCGAGCGGCTATTTGCTGCAGGTTTGGAAGTCTGCACATTTTGCACCAATTGAGCCTCCAAGTCGGAAGCAGAAGGAGCATCAACCTTTTCCGATGACTCTTGTCCAGACGCTTTCGATTGGTTACTGTTTCCACTCGCTTTAAATAGCTCGCTTAACAGAGCTGGTGGTTGCGTCTCCTTAGATTCGGTTTCTGCTTCAGGTTTAGGACTCCAGCTTGATTCGCCAGTTGCTTTCTTCAGTGTTAACACCGTATTCTGTTTCCGAGGTGGTGCCTGTTTCTCAGGCTGCGGCTTTGCATGATACGTCACGGGGCCTTTAGTTCCACCTCGTTTATCACTCTTACCGCCTCTCTTCTGCATTCTTCAAGCGTTGGCTCCACTATCCTTTAACGACAATAGCCTTCCAGGTAGACCAGAAAACCTCTTCCTTCTTCCGGTTAAAACGGAACTCTGACCAACGCTTATTTAAGCGTCAAGAACCGCAAACAATGATGCAGAATGATTCCATAAATCAACCCCGTGAAAATTGCTGAATACCCTGTTTTTGGCAGCAGAAACGACGCTCCTTCCACTTGCAATTCCCTAAACCTCACCAAGTTTTTTGAAGGATATCTAGTACAATTAAACGACAAGTGATGAACCACTCATGCATGCCTCAATAATTCCTTAGAAACGAAGAATTCAGCTCGGTTTGTCCCCACAATCCTCCCGTCGGAGCACTTTATTGCTTCTATTGATCGCTCCGTCTGCCTCACCTGAAAAATATAAAACCGGCACTTTGATGAAAAATATCCCATCTATCCATACATTTCCGATTTCTCCATATATCTATCTCCGATTTCTGCAGGGACGCTCCAGTCACCCCGGACCCTTTTTGTAGTTTCCCCCTAGGGGAGCACCAAGAGGCGGCTGTGTCCCTGGAGTCAATGGTTGAAGTTGAGGCAACAGCTTCACAAAAGGACTTCGTTACTGGAATTCAAATGCAAGGCAATAGTTCCTTATTTCACGCGTATCGATGCATTATGGAAGGTACCATGGTCGCGAATTTGGTTAGCAGAGGCAGTGCGCAACGGGTGATTGTCATTTCGGGTCTGTGAGGAGTCTGCATGAGCAACAGGAGGCGGATAGAGGACTAGATTGTTACCATCGTAGCTGTTTATCATGCCTCTCTCAGGTACGTACACTAGTAATTGTTGACTCTAACGAAGCAAATGTTTGGTACAATGCGTATCTGGAAGTTGTGTATGATGGGATGGACCATTTATGACTTGCAGTCCAACCCTCCTACTCGAGCTTCAGACTGCAGCAGCTGCTATATTTCAACATACTGTATTCTATAGCCTATATGATCACTATAATTACGTCTCTAGTGTACAAGGTGAGAATAGTACCTCGGCGTGCGGATGCAGCTCAGAGCTAGTTGACTGATGATTGTTTGCGTGTGTTGCGTATGCAGTCCAACGTCTTCAAAGATGGACCCACGGCAGCTATGATTGTACAACCTAGCTTGTTTAGTCTGTGGGCGATAGCAGAGATTGCGAGGTTACGGATAGGGTACTCGGGGAATGTAAAGCAGCGCATCCCTGAGCTTTCAGCGTTTCTAATGCTGACAATATTTCCCACTTTCCCATTCATGGGTGTGCTGACGTTCTTATCCATCGGGTGGAAACTTCCAATTGACAGGATAGCTGGTTGGTTTCAAATTGCTTTCTATATTGTTGAGATACTTGTAGCGACAGTGGCCGTTCGTCGATTAATACGCGCCCAAACGGCACAATTTTTCCGCCAGGTCCAAATGCAGAACGAACGCGCCTCATTGGCGGACAGAAACACTCAAACTCAGAACTTACTCGAAGACGACTTCGATCCTGAATCATCTTTCGTCCAGCGCAGTGTGGACGGGATACGCAGAGAAGGGGCTGCACTCTGGTCTACCGTGGCGGGTGGAGATCAGAGAAAGCAAAAAACCACATGATAGCAAGCAGTGGCACATTGGCATCGAAATCGCTGTTGCTTGTTCGGTAACATCGAAAGACAAAAAGGGGAAACCTACAGTGCGAAGCCTTAATAAAAAGGTTGAGCATCTACATACAGACGTCAAAGCGTATAATAATCATGTAGGCCCAAGAATTCGAAATCTGTTGATGATGCCGTACTTCGTGCCCCGGTATATTCCCTGTGAATACGGTTGTTTCCATTTCACAACGAAGTCGAGCGCGCAGCCAATGTAGTGTTCTGCACCGCGAACTGCAACCGGCTCTTGGGTGACTCTCCTGGTGGTATCAACGGTGACTAGTGTATAAACCTCTGTCTCGTCATAAGCGAACCCCGCACTGACTTGTTGAAGGTTGTACATATTACCTACCTGATCTTCTTACGATAGATGTGTTTCGCAAGACCCTTCATGTGCTTACTCTGAGAGGCAACCTGCAAAATGACACGTTTCGATTCTTTCCTCTTCCAACGATCACTGCAGTTTCGACAAGCATCGATATAGGTAAACAGCCATTGAGCAAGTCAAATGGTATGAAAATGTATTCTACTTGGTAGTGTAGTGTATTTTACTGTACTTGTGTTTGCCATTCATCATGATTTACATTTTAGATTATCACGCTGCAAAAGATAATCAATCATACTGATACTGATTCTTCTAGCGGGGAATACGGACCAAGCACTTGCTCAGCCTTCGAACCGGTATGTTCAATGTTGGACTCAAGTTCCACTTCAGCTTGCTGTTCATCCAAACGCCCGGGCAGGCCTTTGATAGCAACTCCGATAAAGACGCAAACACAACCAATGATAGGGTACACAGAAAAAGCTACGGTGTTAGCATCGCCGACCAAATCATTCCATGAAAACGCAAGTGTCGATGTCAGCTGCACGGTAGAGCTGACCAGTGCCGCGTACAGCACCCCGTATCGCATAATGAGCACGGCATTCGCATAAAACATTCCACAATATCCTACGACAAATACAATAGGCCACAAAAGTGCTCCATCGCGACAGTCTTTGCCATCTGTGTGTTGAGGTTGCTCTTGTGCAAAGCAGCGAAATGCATCTCCCTGGTTACGGAATGCTTCACGAAACGACATCTCCTCGTTAGTCCCGTTGAGATAGGGGGCAGCCTCACACAGTATCGCCAAAACATACCACACCAGTGAATACAAATTGTACCAAAACAGACAAACAGCTTCCTTGATGGGCTGAGACGCGCGTCCGGTGTCGTGGAAAGCTCGATCTTGCCAGACACGCTCAACCGCGGAGAACGTTGTCGAAAACAAGAATGACAGAATCCAGTACCACGCATCGGCTTGTTCGGTGGGCGCTCCGCTTTGTGTGTTGCCCATCTGAGGAAGTATCGGGATAAAACCGATAATGATTCCACCCAAGACAATGAAAAGACCAAGGTATTCCTTGCAAGAATGCCGCTGCTTTAAGATGCATCGAGCAAAGAGAGGAACTTGGATGATGCGCGCGTTCGCGAGAACTTGGGATGTCGCCCCATCGACCCAGGCCGCAGCGAATTGAAACAGGAGACCATTCCCGGCAGTCAAGGATCCCAATATGAGGTACTCCTTCTGGCGCGACCACGTTAAGTTGACGGAGGAAAACGGGTTCCCGTCAACACACGCGGAAACGATTCCAAATAAGACTGTGTACAGGGCAGTAGTCCCGTACAACAGAAACGATGGGTATGCTGGCATAGCGTACGACATCAGGCTAGCACCCAAGTTATTCGCCATTCCCATGATGATAAGCAAAACAATGAGGCCCCCAAGTTGAAGTCCTTCTTTGGAATAAAACGTGAACCGAATCCCTTGGCCAATGCAGTGACCGAGCGCTTGCAAAACCTGACAGCACGTTTTCCTGTATTGCACACAGATTTTGATCGCTTGATCGCAGAGTAAGAAAGAGCAATTGATATAACACGTACGACGACGCATTATCAGCATCATCTTTATCTTGATGATGTGTGTCATTGTTTCTGTACTTGTACTCGTCGTCCGTATTTGCTTTTTCCAGTAACTGTTTCGACAGTTGCGCGATCGAAGAAAAGTTATTGTCATCCTCCTCTCCCGCACCGGAAAGCCTCTCTTCGTCGATCGTAGTGTTTGGATCAACAGCCGATGAAACCGCATCGTGCTGGTACGTACGTCGGTGAGAAGCCATCACTTTGTCACAAAACAGAACATAAATTGTTTGCGGTTAACTTGTTAATTTCTCCTTTGACCGATACAGACTTGCGTGTGTAACATTCCAAATTGAATTTCCAAACTGAAATTCCATGGATCTCAGTTCAATCAGTACTTCACTGTGATTTGGAGTCATTTAGTACTTCACGGGTGGTTCACAGTGTGAGCGACGGGGTCACCCTGGCAAGCTCTGAGAGCCGGTGAGAACCAATTGCGAACTCTCCGCAGCAGCTTGCTCCGATAAGCATAGTGACGCATCCTCTCTTATATCATAAGCAAAACTTTAGAAAATACCTGAGTGCCCTTCTGTCCCACTCGTTTTGTCTCACAGCCCCAGGTGATCCACAAGCTGCGGAGTTGCATTGGGAAATTACAAAATGCGAACGGTGCCGAATAGGAACAATTCTGCAAAACACAAACCCGAGATGCTACGGTATACTTCGACATGTTCGACGATGGCTGAGCTGAGGCCCCCACGCCCAGCGACCGTGTACAGGGCCAGCCGCAGGTAGGCAAGCGTTTAGTTGCAGCGTTCGGCAGATGATTCCAGTTTCGAAAAATAAGATCTCTATTTTTAACCAGTTATGTTACGTCGGGAAAGTTGTTAAGCTGCGATGGATTCTAAACCCAGGTACTGTCTCCATTCCTACGACCACCCCAGGAAGTTGCTTTAGTCATTCATCTACTCGCTTGTTTCGTAGGCTGACTGAAAACCCCTACTCTTAGGCGTAACGGTTGATGTTTTAGGGGGCGCTATACGGATTTGTTTCTACAAGCGCCAGAGCCCAACTTCTTCCTCTTTATGAGGTATTCGCAGCGACCTCTACTTCAGCTTCCCCGGATGATGCACCTGCAGACGCTGATTGAGGGGCGCGAGAGTTTTCCCCCTCTTCGTGTTGTAGGTTGTCTAAGCGGGTACGATAGTCGAATGTCTCTCCTTCTTCATCATCATCAGACCAATCCTCATCAATGCTTTCTTTATCGTCGTCATTGCTTTTATCCCCGCCGTCCTTTTCACTCAGCTCTCGGATTAGTCGTCGACGCTCGCGCTCTTTCATTCCAGGCGGTTTGCGTTCCAAGAGATCTTCGAGAGAATACCCTTCTTGGGCCTGCTCCTGTCCTTCTCCTCCTTCTAACTGAGAAGGGTCTAATTTATCGAGGCACTTCCCGCAACATTTGTACTTGAGCACACAGTCACGGCAGATGATGTGGTAGGCTTGCTTTACATTCCGTTCATTACATCTACGACTGCACTATCAGAAGTCCGAAGAAATTGAGATGAAACTGCTTCCCACCCAATATAGCGCACATAATAAACCTACCATCGCTTTGGTTGTGTTAAGGGTTTATACTTCCTGTAGTTCTTTCTCCATTGCAGCTGATCCCGGCAGCGATCACAGACGTTCGTCAGCGGGATAGACATGATCCATTCACTCTTTTTGGAGTTCTTATTGTGACGAAATGCCGTCGTATTCTGGTGCTTGGGGCCTTGTTTAGGCTTTCCACTCAAGCTCACGGGGCGCGACATGATGGTGCCCTTTTTCCCCCTCCTGTTGTCTATACCGAATACGTTCAACAACCAATGCCAACACAAGATAAAGATAGAGATCAATATATATGTATGTATCAAACACTGGGGTCTCAATGCATATAATACAACGTGTATAAAGAGCCTCAAGGACGAGGAGTGTGACTCCAAAAGTTCGTTCACATTCATCTCCTCAGTGTTGTTTATCTCCTCCTTCCCGACATGATCGATAGTGTTAGTACTTTGTGCTTTATTGCTGGTGGGTACTGGTAATAGAAAAGACCCCAGGAGGTAGTGGTTGAGGTAGTAGGAGCATGTATGCAAGCCTTACGGCCGTATTGAGACAAGGATTATTCAAGCATAATTGTACACGGTTTTCTCAATTTTCGCGTCGTCCTTTTCAGACGGTATTCAAGTGTCCAAACGGGAGGAATATTCAGTCTAGCGTAACCATGGCTTCCAGTACGGACAACAAGGGGGAAGTGGACGTCTCAGCGCTTCGCGCTGAGATTACCAAACAAGCTGGAGAAATCAGGCGTATGAAGGCCGAAGGAAACCAAGTAGGTCCTATATATTTGTGGAAATATGTATAAAAGAATTAGCTTCATGTTCCCTGTTATTGTGATACAGAATGTAGGAGAGGAAGTCGAAAAACTTAAGGCCCTTCGAGCTAAATTGGCCGAAGTCGAAGTTGGCGAAGATATGGTAAGGCTATACTGCTTCTCCTCAAGATGCGTCCTTTATTGCTTGATTTTTCTAAACTGTATTACAGGTGCCCAAGTGGAAGGTGGACAAGCGAGCGCTTGACGACGCCTTGCTGCGGCGCATGTTTGTGGTTCCATCGTTCGAGGTAAGTCTAACAAGTGTGGAATCGCCAATTGGACTCTCATTAGAGTGAATTCCATTGATGCAGATTTACGGTGGAGTTTCGGGTTTGTATGATCTCGGCCCACCAGGAGCAGCTTTCAAGGAAAATATGCTGGACGTATGGAGACGCCACTTTGTACTGCGAGAAAACATGTTGCAACTTGAAGCAACTACCTTGACGACGGAACCTGTTCTCCGGACTTCTGGTCACGTTGATAAGTTTGTTGATCTAATGGTGCGTTACATCGGCTTATTTACGGAACCAGATAGCACAGTTCACCGAAATCTTAACCGCTTTTGCAGGTCAAAGACGTCAAGACAGGAGAATGCTATAGGGCGGACAAATTGTTGGAGGACCATATCGACAATTTGTTTGAGCAGCATAGCGGTAAACATGTATGTCCCCGTCTTGTCCTTCTGATTGATGCTGATAAGGTAGCGTTGAACAATCTTATGACTTTTATGCAGGGGCCGTTGTTTGATGAAAGCCGCCTCGAAGAGCTCAAGCGAATCAAAGCCAAGGCAGATAGTTACTCCGCAGAAGAAATCAAGGAAGTGCTTTCGGAACTCTCAATTAAGAGCCCCATTGGAAACGAGCTGAGTGACCCTTTCCCCTTCAATCTTATGTTTGCCACTACAATTGGCCCTGGAGGTGATCACCCTGGCTACTTACGACCAGAGACAGCTCAAGGCATCTTCGTCAATTTCCCAAGACTGCTTTCTTACAACAATGGAAGAATGCCGTTCGCAGCAGCACAAGTGGGCACTGCTTACAGGAATGAAATTGCTCCTCGGAATGGGCTACTGCGCGTTCGAGAGTTCTCAATGGCTGAAATTGAACATTTTGTACACCCTCAGGAGAAGACACATCCTAAGATTTCTGAGGTGGCTGAACTGAAAGTGATTCTATTTCCACGTGAGAATCAATTGGGGGATGGCAAGACGATTGAGATGACTATTGGCGATGCTTTAAAGAAAGGTATAATCGATAACGAGACTCTAGGATACTTCATTGGAAGAACGCATTTGTTCCTCGCAAGGATTGGCATCGATCCTTCTGGGCTTCGTTTCCGGCAACACTTAAGCACCGAGATGGCTCATTATGCTTGTGATTGTTGGGACGCTGAAATACTGTTGGCCTCTGGGTGGGTCGAATGCGTAGGCCATGCTGATAGAGCTTGCTTTGATCTGACTTCGCATGCTAAAGCCAACAACATTGAGATGAAGGCCTCACGAAAGCTGAATCCACCTCAAACTCGAGAAGTTCTGGATATGAACATTAATAAAAGGGCTGTGGGAGTCACCTTCAAGAAGGACAGCAAAATAGTACAGAAGCTGCTGAACGAACTTAGCGAATCAGAGGAGGCCGCGGTTGCTTTCCAGAAAGAGCTCGAATCTAGCGGAAAGGCGACTCTAAAGAATCCCGAGGACGCCACTCAAACGTTTGACATTACCTCAGACATGGTTGAGTTTAAGTTTGTGGAGAAGACATTCCATGACGAGAAGTACACCCCCAGTGTGATCGAACCGTCATTCGGTGTGGGGCGCTTAATGGAGGCAGTTTTCCAGCATACGTTCAAGGTTCGCCCCGATGATGAACAGCGGACGTACTTCTCTTTCCCTCCTGCCGTTGCCCCCACCAAAGTTGCTGTCTTGCCACTGAGCAACCTGATCAACAAGGAGTGCCTCAATCTGCTGACATCCAGGCTAGCAGATCTGGGCATTTCCAATACAATGGATGATAGCAATGCAGCCATCGGCCGTCGTTATGCTCGAATGGACGAAATTGGTATACCTTTTGCTATAACCGTGGATTTCCTCACCCAGAAAGAATACGAAAACTCAAAGATTGAAGAAAAAGATGACGTAAGCGTAACATTGCGTGAGCGGGATTCAACAAATCAAGTCGTAGTTAGCATAAACAAGGTTCCGGAGCTTGTCAGGAAACTGTGTGCGGAGCAGCTGGTTTGGGATACGGATATATGGGGTGTATACACCGACGTATCGGAATGTAGCCGCAGTGCTGAGTGATTGTATTATTGCTCATCAATCTCTGCATGATAAGAAAATTCTATGGAATTGTGCGGTACTTCACCGTCGAATATAATCTCAAGCTTCTGCAATTTCTCCGAATCCCAGCAAGAGCGATGGAAAAGCGTACTATTGCCAGCTAGCATCCGCATATCCTCTGCAGTAGATTTGTCATGCTCTTCTTTCCTTCCGATTGCTTTATAAATAGGAGCGTTACACTGTAAGGGACGGGAATTCCGCTGTTCAGATGCCGGCACCATTGTCTTTGCAAAGATAGTCAGTCGAGTTCGACCTCCAGTTCCACGAAAATCGCTACAAATCCTCTCCTTGTTATTCGTATCTCTGTATGCAACTGGGATTCGCACATATGATCCAATGTTTGAAAAATAGTTAACTGTAACAACGTGCTCCTCAGTCTCCAAGTAAATCGACTGGTATTTTGGTATCGGTGCTGATCCAAACTCGTCTTCAAAAGAACTATCCCAATCTTTGTGAGTAGTTTCAAACGATATCAAAGACTTTTCTCGAGCGGTTGTCGAATGCTCCAGATCAACGGGTAATGGCATAGAATCATTCGGTGTTGCAAACAACTTTGCCGTCTTGGCGCTAATGTGTAAGTTTGGGCTATCCACCGTTATGTAAGCCGCCGTCACGCTGCCACCAATTGGTGGATGAAACAGTCTGGCCCACCCAAATAGCAGTCCAATGTCATTGGGTTTACCAAATTCACTTCGTTCACTGGAAGGAACTACTAGCCACTGCCATTTCCAAGGGAAATCGCCTGCGAAATTATTACCGAACCGATGTTAACCGACTGACCCTCTACCAGAATTGATATATAGGAAGACTCACCATTATAGTCCACTTCGCCTTTTCCTTGAGGATACCTGCGCGTTGTCATTATCGAAATATAGCAAGCACAACATTCTAACTTCATAATAGATGTCGCTACGTACATGCAGCTCCATGTCGATTCGATGTACCCACGAAAGCGGGGTGATTGGTCAAAGGTGTATACGCGATTATTAATCGTGATCGTCCCAGAAACCTCGCTGTCATAGCCGTAAGGTATGTTTTCAATGTTGCACTCTTTTTCCGGTGGAGATACATATTCGCTTCCGTTCTTGACAAGATCTCCACCGTAAAATCCATACACTCGATGAAACATGACATCCACGGAAGAGTCATCTTCCGGGAAATTGAGTTGGAAATGAAACTCCCCTTTTTCACTATTGGCTTTGAGCGAATGCGTCACTTCGTTTGAATATGTTACATTATCTTTAGGCTGCGGTATTCCTTTCACGCTGACATCCATATCTCCAAGCTGGTGAAAGTTCTCAACGGGGAACGCATGTACGATAGTATTACTCTTCACCGCAGAACTTCGAGTTCCATCCCTGCTAAGTCCACCTTTTGAAGGGATACCCTCTGGTAGAACTTCTGCAAAATTGCGCCCTTCAGTGTACGGTACGGAGGTTTTAAGCCAGACAACGGCCTCGGGGTTACCAGAGGTACTCTGTACTCAAAGTTATCATGTGACCAAACATAATGCTCAGGCCGGTGCAGTTCCACTCACCTTTCGAAACGTTCCAATGGCAAAGCTCCAGGACTGCTGGTTCTCCGAATCGTGAATGAGGCAGTAATACCACTGCATAAAGTTATCTTCCGTTCTTTCGGATCCGCGATACCGTGCAAATTGAGTACCCGGGTTGGAGATATCTGGTCGCAAGGTGATCAGCGCCCACGGGCGGCCGATACCGTGTGCCTCTCTCCACCAGACTAGAACGCGTATGCACACAGCTAGTACAGCCACTACAATGGCGCAGTAGCTGCAGCACCCCAAGCGGGCAGTCGGCAGGCTTTTCGACATCTTGCGGAGGGTATCAGCCTTAGACAGCACAAAATGCGGCTATGCGCAGCAACCTCTCATACACCTCCTGGTAGTCACTACAACCACTACAATTGTACAAGTCTGAACTTTTTCTCTCTAAATGACCACAACAGAAACTTGCGAGTTCGTGCGGCGGTAGACTGGTGAATGTGAAGATGCAATAAATTCAACAGCGCAAGATACCAATTGTATACAATGTGGTACAATGTATCTATGCGTTCTTTCTTTAGGCCACATAAGGGGGGGGGGGTCTTCGTTTCGTTTACTCAAATTATGGCATATCTAGAATTCAGGGTATCACAGTTGAGCTGGACTCGTTTTTGAGTTGCTGCTTCGCCTTCGCTACAGGAATCCATTGTCACTTGTGATGAGGATACTGAGATTCTCTTCTTAATTATATACGAATGTATGTGTGGAAAAGATGAATGTACGGATAGCCGCCTACTTGTTTGCCGCAAGTCTTGCGTGTATAAGGACTTGGCAATTCAAATTCCTCCGCAGGCTGCTTGCAATCCATTGGGAAACATCGTGAAATCCCAGTGCATGTAAGGATAAATAGAGGACTTACAATTCGATCAAGGTGAAAAACATCAAACTGCCATGTCATAAGGCTTTCGTATTCATCTCCCACTAGTTTCTCTTCCGTTACTACCAAAGGCCCTGAAACTTGGAATAAGGGAACACCTAGACTATTGAATTCTGATTGCTTTTCGTCGATATCCTACAACATTTGAGGAGACTCATCATACCATAACTTACAGAGGTGTTCATGGTCAACGTAAAGGAGAATTCTCGTTCCCCAAGCGTCTTTCCTAATCCAGAGATCGCATTCCCTTCCATTCTTTATTACTGTATTCTGCTGCACAACAAAATCCTTTGCCAAAGCAGGGGGTGCCATTTGTTCTCCTGTGGCCATATACGCAAGTTAAGTACTTTAAGCATAACCACTACAATGCAAGAGGAATTTATCCCAGCCATCACATACCCAAGTAAGCCCGACGACATTGCGAATGCTTTCCGGATTTCACCATGTATTCATCCTTAAGGTCGTACCGTCGATAAAAGGTCTTCCCAGCTTCGTATCCTTCCAAGACTTGTGCCTTCGCTCTCCTATTTGGATAATCGTAATGTAACACAATTCGTCGAAGCCATGGCGGATAGCTTTTACTCTGCCATCAAGAACCCTTATAAGGTAGAATTGTCGGACATAGTCCATTACGTTAGCGTTTTCACTTACTCTGTCAACCATGTGAGCGATTATGGAAATATTGGCTGAGAAAAATGGAGGTAACTCGGGGTATTTCTGATTGGGAACGCCCATACCCTTGTGAATATGTTCTCCTGTATCATCTATGATTGCATGCTCCCTGCTATCTGTCTGTGCTGTCCCGTGTTGTTGTGTCTCTTCTTTGATTGGTTTCCTTGCATACGTCGGTATTGGCGTGTTTCTGGAGGAATCGTGAGGAGTATGGGGAGGAGGCTGCTGCTTCTGTTGTTGCTTCAGGTTGTGACCCGTATGACCTGGGGTTCTTCTAATTCCATCTACTTTGCCCAGGACGCCTACTACAGTTAAGCTACTCAAAGATGCAAAGCACATAAATAGTAAAATCAACTGCATTTTGATTAGGACTCGGTTTCTTATACCTAAGGTTGGTTTGAACAAAACAGCAACAACAATCCGTGGGTATCATAAACAACTAAAGTCTATTATTCTTTGGTCTGGGGGACCTCTTCGGCTCTTTCCGTTTCTTCAGACGGTGATTGTTGCTCAGCATTCTCATCTGTTGTGGGCTCCTGTGCCTCTGCTGAGGCATCTTCTGCTTCTGTAGCAGTTTCTCCCTCGACAGTATCCGTGGACTCCGTGTTACCAGCTGCTGGAGCCGGTTCTCGGAAGAGATCTGCCCTGGCTTCCAGGGCGCTACTACGGGCTTTCTTAAACGCATCATTTCCATTACGCTGCTCAGTATGCTTTAATAGCCTTCTCAATGCCGAATCCTGTATCAGAGTAAAGAGGTGTGCTGTCTGTACGTGCTTGCGGAGCTGAGCACTACTTACGCAATCCAACGGTGCATGTTCCAGCTTGTTTGCAACGTAGTCCAACAATAGAGTATACGGCGCAGATGGTATTTTATCACCCTTCCTTCGAGCACGGTTTAGCGCTGCCACGGCGTTGCAGACCTCGTCATTCTCGAGCATGCCTCTGTGCATAGCAATGAAAAATAAGCTGATTGACACCACAGCAGTTCCGGATACTTATGAATCCGCCATACCTGACATATGAGTAAACAGCGCCATCGTGCCAGCGTAGCTGTTTTGCCATCATGAGATCCTCAATTCGTCTCATCAATTCCACGTTATTCTCTGCTGCAGCATATTTCATTGCACGAGCATACGTCGCTGATGTCGGGAATAGCCTCCAATAATCAGCCTGTCGTAAAATTTCAATCGCTTGGTCAGTCGCTCCATTCCTACAAAGGGCCTCAACAATTTTTGCAGGAGATCTCGCGTCAAATTCTAAGTGTCTTTGTCGGCAGGTATTCATTGCCTTTTTCACATAAGGTACATCAGCTTCACTCTTAATGCTGCAGTCCAGTAGCACAAACGCAGTTATGAGAGGATAGAGGGGACTGGGGATCAGTCACTTTCACATCACATATAGCATCACAACACTTACTTCTCTAACAGTTCATGAAATACTGAAATGCGGCATTGTGGCGGGCCATCGCCTCGTATTAGTACTCGAAGGTTCCTGTACCAATCTGCTGCATTCCGTCGAAACATGTGATATCCTCCCATAGATTTCCAGTATCCAGGATGCTGTTCCGGAGACTCTAAATTCTCTAATTCTTGCTGGAGTTCGCTGTCCAAAGGGGGGATATACCACTCCTTAGTCTGTCTCAGTTGTAATCGTATGCCAGTTTGCTTGGTGAATTTCTCCAATTCCAACATTTTTCGAATTCTCCCCTCCACGGATGTAGGTTTGGACTCAACGAGGCGTTTTATCTTGCCTGGAACTTTAGTATTTGAGCTCCCCTGCATCAATATCTTCCCAGAGCCTTCACGAGGAGGAGGATCAGGCTTGGTGGAGGCTCCACTCGCCACTGTGGCCAAGGGACGATACAGACACCACCGCCTCGTTCGCCCTACTTGGAAGCATACTTGCCGCAGCATCGTTCCTCGCCTTCTTTATGACCTCCCCAAACGTGTGTGCACCGCACAAACCTTCTGCGAACAGCGTATACGCCCCTGGAGCATGGACAAGACACATGGTCATGAAAGTGAACTAAATGTTTGCACGGTGTAACAATTGAGCCTCATAATGCCCTCCTTTTAGCCGCCTCAGCACTTCTGTAGCGTTCCGTGCGCTTGAGAGAATTAGTTTATGGTGTCAAACTGACATGCTGTGTAAGTCTTCCACCATAGGAACCTAGAGTCTGGCCTATCAAGGCGAAATAGAACCCTGGTTGAAGTAGGAGATGTCATCCTCCGAAGGTGATAATGAGGCTAATACTGCTTCCTCCGCCGTATCTTCAGCCCATGAAGACAGTAAAGATAGCACCATACGAAGACGTAAGAAGGGAAACGATGGCCATGAGCAAGACGAGGCCAACAGCGACAATGTACCACCTATAGTGGACGCAATCGCCCCGAAACAATCGACTTCGGGAAGAGACCAGCATAAAGTGAAGGACGATACAGAGCTTGAGGCCGACGACGATGAGGGGGAACAAGCGGAAGATGATGAGAGAGATGACAAGGAAGAAGAGGGAAACGAAGAAGATGAAGAGAGTGAAGTCGAAGATGCGGCGGACGGTGAAGAGGACGAGGAGGAAGAAATGGATGATGAGACTCGAGAGCGCCTAATCAAGGAAAAGGAAGAAAAAATTCAGAGACTATTAGAGCTGCAAAAATGGCTTGAAGAGTCTGCACAACGAACAACCGATTCGAGTGAGGATGACGATGCGCCATTTTCTTCGGCTGCTGCTGATGTCTTCGCAGGTGACAGGAAGGATGAAGATGATATGCCCTTCATATTGGTTTCCTTCGCTGGATTTGTTTTGTTTGCTATCTTTGCATTGATAGTGTGCTTCTTTGGGGTAGACAAGTCATATGTTATGGCCGGTGGCATGGTATCTTTTCTGGTTCTAATCATTGCTACCAGCTTTGGCGACTCAGAGAAGGATGAACTCCCACTCTTCCATGTCTTTTTAATTGCTGGTTGTTTCGGTGTAATGCTTGGGGGAATGGTAGGAGGTCTGGGAATCATAGAAGCACTACCATACACTAGTTAAGATGCATTCTTATGGATTCATAGTTTGGCGGATAGAGAGGAAACAGTCCCAATGAATTCGTCTGCTGAAGGTCTATGGGGAATGTACCGAGATGGGTCATCCGATAGCTCCCCTCTTAAGCTGCAAGTCGTCACCGCAGGAGAATTGAAATATATTTCTTGTGGATTTTACACTATAAAGTGAATACATACTTCTGGTGCATCAGTTGATGTAACTTTGCGTTCGTCATTCCTGGTTTACTTAATAAGAACGCTAACTTCGTCACTATAGCCTCAGTCGTCATATCAAGTCCGCCAATCACTCCTATATCCTTCAAGTTTCTCCCTAATCTGCTTGTTCCTATGCAATCACATAATTATTGTATGATGCAAAAGAGAATAGGTTTGTTGGACTTACGCGTATGCATCTAAATCCACCATCCCATAAACACATTGACTAGCGGCTACCACAGCAATACCCTTAGAAATGGCCATTGATATTGCATCTTTGAGTTTCTTTTTCGCTCCCACGTTTCCAGTCCCATATAGTTCTAATACTATACCACGTAGTGTACCTGCAGGACACCGAGTAGGTGGGTACAGCCCGAGACGAGGTGCAACAACTATCCCACGCACGCGTATGTTCAATTGCGGTGTAAATGTAGTCATCTTTGTATCCGGGAACCATTTGCCAAACGGCGATATTCGTATCTAGAGCTGGGTTGACACGGAACCGTGCTCCAGGCATAGGAAGGAAATTCATCTTCCGAAGTCGGAATCCTGTAGCGAGCTCTGCTAACGGTGGGAAATTTGGAGATGTAACTGTACCTCATATGAAAAACAAAGTATTTTGACATAGCGCATAAATACCTCTCATTCTGGAATACTCACATGCATCCAGCCCCATACTGTTGATCTTGGACGTTCTGTTTCCTCGCAAAAGTTTATCGTTAACAAAGATTGCAACCTCTGGTACTTCGACATATGCAGCTATAACGAGTGCCACTGTACAGGCATTTCCTTCCGTCATAAATATATATTCTTCTAGGATACCAATTTGTCCAGTAAAACCTACCAATCAAATTTCTCCTAGCATCGTTGAAAATCTCGCAAAGTGGAACCATGCTCCCGGTTAAGATAACTGGCTTCCCCAGGTTCTCAAAGAGGAAACTGAACAACAATTCAGCGTAGTATATACACCGATTGACTATCTGCTTAAACGAAGTTCTTACCTTAGCGCAGAGGCACAATATGCCATCGTATCAGTACCTGTTATCACTACAAACCCGTCGTAGTCCCAATAGTGCTCCCCTACCAAATTAGCAATATAAATCCAATGCGTGGGAGTCTGCAGGGATGATAAGTTGACCATAAAACTGCGATACAAATATAGAAGGCGAAGTTAACTCCAGACCCACCATATCGGAACTGTCAATAAGAGGTGAAGTCCTGCAGCCAAATTCAAAGAGAGTTGACAAGTTGCCGAAATGTGCTTGAGACGAAAATTTCCCCTTACTCTATCAAATCTACCCCAGGCATGTCATCGTCTCTAAACTCCGACATGTGGAACATCTGACAACATATTGAGCGATGTATAGCCGCAGCGGTCGTCAGATATCCCACCTGAAGGAACGTACCCTTTCGGTCAAATATCCGGCCGCCGGTTCCAAACTACCTGCACCCCCATCGCATTCTAAGAGCTTCAAGAGACCTCATGACGTGGGAATTGTGCCTCACCTTCACTGTTGCGCTTCATTCCCAAGGTCCCTCCTGTATAGATCACTAAGACTCCCCGCTGGCGCGTGGAAGCACCGGCCACATTGCTGTAGATACCAGGTGCATTCCTCCCTCTCACAGGTTGTCTGTTCTCTGTCGAGAACGGCTTGATCGTCAAAATCTCAGAATGTGTCAAATGAATCTCATCTGCGCCATCATCCTCCTCTATTTGCCTCGTGGGCGGCGTCGGTTCAGCGGCGCTCATTCCTACTCTACTCCCTACGCTACTGAGGCACTACATGCTCTAACGAGTTCCCTAGGTTGAGTCTATCGAAACTACCGTATGTGCAGAGACTACTCGTCTCGGCTAGAATTGCGAATCATTCGCCGAATGACCTTTGTGAAGCTGTCGCTGGATTCCAAGTTGAATTTCCAACACTGTTGGACAAACAAGGCGAGCACATACAGTGTACACCCCAGGGGTCAAAGGTTTAAATGTCTAAAATGATAAGGTTAATACAAGTCAAGCAGTACTGAGTACTATGTTCATTCGTTGGGCACCAAAATGTCTTAGGGAAGCATGTTGACCAGTGTTTATTGCATGCAAATGTTCACAGTCAATTGCATCATTGTTTGTTTTGTGGAATTAACTCATCGATGTTGCAGAGAAATATTTACTCGTCTTTCCTTCCAAAACTAAGAAGATAAACCATGAACAAAAGTAGAATCAACAATGCGGGTTGATTTGTAGATAGCACCGGCAGCGAAGCATTTGATGATTCTGTAGTAGGATCGTAATTGAGTGTACTGGAGAATGCTGGGAAAATGCATCTAAGGACATTGTTACTGTTTACTTCCACGGATACATCTCTGCAAACCCATGCATACGATGGCTCAATTTTGAGAACACGAATACGAAAGTTTCAAACGTTTTACACATACTGGGACATTTCACCGTCGATTTCAACTTCCAGCGGGATGAGGACCGACGCTTCACCTCCAAGTGAAAGAACTTTTACCGTAACACCCTGCTCAGTTCGCTCGCTTACGTCGATATCAACACCTTGGTTGAGCTGGATGTCAATTTCGAAATCCTCACCTCCCCCATCTCTGCGTAACGCAAACCCAACCCAGGTACCCCTTTGGTGTGAACAAAAAAGAGGAAGGCAAAACATACGGATACCACGATTCACCATCATCCACCTCGAAACTCCATTTCACTGTACCTGGTCGTACGTTCCAATCGATATTGCTGTAGGTACTGCTATACGTTCCTTCCTCCTGTATAAAGACATTGAAACGATAGAAACTCTATTAAAGGATAAGAGCATTAAGGATAGCCGTACCTGCACTAACTCGGCTCTAAGTTTAAGTCCGCCATGGGTGGTAGTCGAGGTGATTGAAGCAGCCAAGTCTACTTCAGCGAGAAGGGTAAGTGTTCCGGCGGTCTGGATTTCTACTGTAGTTTCCGAACTAAGGCTGAGTTTACTTGACTGTCTTCCTGCTTCCGTGACCTCCATACTCGCAATCGCCTTGCCCTTCGCTTGATTAACAAGCTCTACTAAGTTCCCGTCCATTTTCATCTCAAAGTCACCCGAGCTGACAACATCAGTAGAACTGTCTGAATTTTTGCGGGTAACAGGATCATATTTGAGGGAGTTTTCAAAGTGGGGAAAACTGCAAGTTACAACTCCTGTGTCTGTGTCAACTGTTATCTCGACGTCTCTGTAGTAGGGGCTCGTGTAAGATGTACAAGTCACGGAACGGTAAAACCCATGTAACTTACTTTGAGAGTTCTCCATCAATTTCAGCTTCTAAAGGCAAGACAATGCTAGCATTTCCCCCAATATTGAGTACTTTTACCGTAATGCCGTTTTGAATCATCGAACTCACTTGAAGAGATGCGTCGGTTTCCACCTCAAATTGTACTTGGAAACGCTTACCCATACCAATATCCCTGTAGTGTTAGATATGTACATTGATACTTCTTACATTTTGGACATGTCGGTGTGTATGGATACTTACCAGTTCTTTGCCCGAAGAGACCACTTAATGGACCCTTTGCTTGCATACAAGCTAAGAGAGCCGTGAGGATTCTCAACGAACCCGTTTTCCTGCATGAACGTCGTTTGCTATAGTGAACAACACTCCAGAACTTCAATGCATGGAACCGCTTACGTACCTTTCGGAAATTTGCTTCGGCTTCTAAGCTTCCTGGAAGCGGCGAAATTGTAAAGGCAGCTCCCAAGTTCATACTAGCATCGAAAGCAGCTGAATCGCTATCGATTGATGTCATCACATCACTCCCAATTTCTATTTCACCATCCGTTGGTCCTGCTTTGTCGAATTTAACGGTTGCGATATCGTTTCCCGTAGAAGCTTCGAGAAGTTGCATTTCGTTTCCGTCTAACTTCATTTCGAATTCCCCAACGACCTTGCTCTTGGCCTCTGTACTGGCTGTCTGGAGACCACTCACAGGCGCCGCCTCTACTGAGGTGCCAAAGAAAGTGGCACACAGCAGTAGTGCCAGATTGATTACTTGCGTAACCGTTTTCATATCGTGAGTCGAATTCTGTGTGTGTGTGACACTGTGTGTGTTTCTGCACTAACGTTCGTCACACCGTGAAAAACCTAAGAATAAAAACCATACTAAAGAACACTCCAATCGAGCAACGGTAATTGCCGGCAATAAGCGAATAAAGCTATCCAACATGTTTGAGGTAATGGGAGTGCTACTTCCCAAAACGCTGTGAGCGAAACGGCGTCCGCACTCTGCCTGAGTCTGAGCCGAAAAGCGACCAGAGTCACTTACATATGAACAGAAAGTCTAGACTACCGGAATGTGCGTTCCCCTTCAGAAATATGTTTTTTTTTATTGCTTGATATTTACTGTTGCGTATCACCGTTCCAATTCAATTCGATTGAAACTATGTTCTTAATCATGTTGAAGGGAAACTAGATACCTGGAACGAATCCTTGCTGGCTGGATGACGTGTTTTCAAAGTGTTCGGGAGAAACAGGTTTTCTTCTGCACCCGGTTGAAGAAATCCTGGGAATGTAAATCTACTCTCAAAGTACACTATAGTAGCTAGCACTCCTAGTCTTCATGAAAAGGAAATAAACCTGCCAATAAAGGGGAGACCGCCGCAAACATGGCGTTACGGTCTGTAACCTACAGAGTTCCGCCCCCCAACTCACCGTCCACCAGATCCTCAAAACGTCCGCACCAGGCAATATACACTTACACACACACACACACACGAAAACGCGATCGAAATAATCAATACGCTCTGACTTCGGATCCACCAGTCTCTGTGGAAGATGACGCCGGCAGGTTTCGAGCAAATCCCGGTCAGCAACGTCCGCCCATCATTTTTTTTTTACTGTTCCGGGGCAGCAGGGCCTTGATACTCTTCTTGCAACGTTCTGCAAAAGCCTTCGACGATTTGCGTCTGAAGAAACTTGCTCCAGAATGGAATCTCCTCCTCTCGTCGACTGCCTTTTAAGTTGCTTTCCAAAGCGACTACCCTATCGTCACCACCATCGAATATGGTATCTCCTAAGAGACTCCAGACATCAACCAACAAGCCAAATACATGTTCTCTAGTCGTTATGGCAAAATCATAGACAGCCTCATGAACCTGCCTGAGATCTGAGTCTTTTCCTATGGCTTGCCTAAGATGTTTTGACGCTTTTGACAAATGCTGCATAAGGCGCTGCCTCCCGGGAATACTAGCAGATGATCGGTCCTCTTCCGAGCCATACGATAGACTTAAATCGTGTAAGCTAAATATGATACTGTTTTCAGGTAAGCAGGATAGTGCATCTGGACCAACACACTCGAGCCCGGCAAGTATGGAAACTGGAGAGCAAAGCAACTCCTCGAAGTCGCTGGGGAGTACAGGGACGATAGGACCGATCCATCTTAGCGGAGACATAAGTGACTGTAGTAACAAAGTAATTAGAGAGACCATGTATCGCTCCCGCTTCCATTCTGGTGGAACCCAGTGATATTCTTTGGACTCCCCAGCAGCCTGATGCTTGATCGATCGGAACGGTTTCAGGTTCTTCACCAAAGCACTACCCTTGCCAGTGAACGACAAATTGCGTCCAGCAACTATGACGTAATCTTCTACTAGTAGCGATGAGAGAAGCATCAATAGCTTATCAACAGGAACCACATCAAGTACATGGCTCAGCGCATGAAATTGGATCAGCATGCTTGCTTCTTCCGTTGGCAAAGGCAGGCCTACCATTTCTGAACTTGTCTGGGAATTTTGAAAGCGTAGGCATCCTCGCCGAAGTGTAGATTCGTTCGCTGATGACGAAATAGCAGAAATGATTTCCGCGGGTTTGTCTGTACCTGTAGGCCGCATCCACTCAATAGTGTCAACCTTAGTATACGTGGTCCTGAAAACATCCACTGGAATGATTACCTTTTCCCCGGCATCAGGAACGGCAACCTCGGATAATTTGGAGTGATACCACGAGTATAACGCTTCATAGCGCGCGCTGTGAATCAGTTCAGAACAGCTTGTTTTCCAGTCGGAGAGGAAGCGTCCCAAAGTATCTGTGACTTCTTGGATTCCGGACAGTTCTTCTTCATAACAAGGACTAGAGTTGCACGTAGAACATGGCCCGTTTCTCCTTTCGGCGCTCGCGTGTGCATTTGCACCGAACGTTCTTTGCCACCAGCAGGAACTGTTGTGTTCTTTCAGGAGCATAATTGACTTCATGCTCGTTCGAGCAATGTGCTCAAGCTCTCTTTCGACCTCAGGGCGAATGCAAGCATTGTATATGGCAAACATGAGCTTTTCAAAGAGTTCGAAGAAAGGATATCTTGACACAATGGTGAAACATCTTTGCGAAACCGCAAAATGTTTCGCGTTAACTGTTGACAACAGTGACTGCAACCTTCCTCGAATGTTTTCCCCCATTGCGGACACAATTCGCTCAGAGTCTAAACAAACGGGCTGTGGGAACACAAGACAAATACAATATCGTGTAGAGCTCGGTAATCCTGCGTCCTCGCCGTGTGAGTCGCTACAAGATGTCGTAAAATGGTGCAACTGGGGTGACGTAAGCTTCGCCGACAGGCGTTTGGTCAGCAGAGCAACACAGTCTTCCAGAGGAACTCCAACGCGCGACCGTTTCGGCCACTCAAATTGCTTAGTTTGCTCGCAACTCCCTCTTGGGAGAAACCAATTGATGAGAGAAGCTGCATCATCATGTAGACTCTCTCCTACGACTTTGAGCGGAACAGTGTCGCTCTGCGGTAGCAATTGCGGAGGTTTCCATGATCCACTCGTCAGTTCATGAGAATACTCATTTTCAGTGAACGCTCCTGCGTGTAATGCCGCTACTTGGGAACACGTAACAGCCTCCGGAACTCCTGAAACAATAATCCCTTCTACTAATCGTGTAGCAAACTGTCTCAAGTTAGTATTGTGACGAGGCCTTCCTTCATGCAGGTCAGTGTCATGAGACCCTTCTCCTCCCTCCGAGATAGACCTTGAATGCAAGAAGACAGAAAGGGGCACAGGACAGTATGCAGGCTTTTTCTCTTTGTGAGCCACCGTTTTCTCCAGGTCAACCGTATCGTCAGAATCTTCCGATTCATCCTCAGATGCTCGACTACTGATGTAGCTCGCTCGCTCGGATGCTTCTCCTGCTAAACCAGAAGATGCACCTGGAGTGAACAAAGAATCCGCAAGTTTCGACTTGAGGCTGTCATTCTCCCCGCGTAGTTCTTCGACGATTCCTTCCAGTCGCGACTTTTCGAGAGCCGTCTGTTCGAATTTGCGCTTCCAATAGGACTGCAGTTAGTAAATGAGACATTACAATTTCACTCAAGGAGAATCCAGTAGCTCTTTGAAAAGCGTGCAATTACTCACAGCCTCATCTTCATGAGATCCGGGTTCGTCTGCGCACATTTATTTTCCCCTCCTTCTATTCAACAAACGAAAACGAGTAAGCCGCACACGGCCGTGTGGTAAAGAGGAAGCGGCCTTCCTGTCAAATTGAGCTTTTGTAGTCTTGTGGTTACAGTATTGTTGAACCCCTGGAACTTCCCAGGAAGACGGATACTTCACACTACAGTTCACAGCACTTCCTCAGTCCCGTACACAGCTGTCGTTGGGTATTCTCCCTGTTCCAATCGTAGCTCTCACCTTTTACTTCCTCTATCTGGTACAAAAAAAAAAGAAGACGAAGAATGAAGTCAAAGTTAGCACACAACACACTCTCTGGCCTGCTGCTGGGATACGTAGTACGTAACCGTGTGACAAGTTGAAGTTCCAAAGAAACAAACATTTGTTGGACTCTGTCAAGCTGGCTTTGTGGAAGTCTACTGGGCCATGCGGACCTCTTGATCAGTCGCATTTTACAAGGGTAGATTGATGAGACCTCTCACTAGTTTACTGACGCAGTATCGGAGAGTAGAGTGCGTGAAGTTGCAAGTGGCAAAGGACAATGGAGAGCAGAGGACACCGTCGTATGTCGTCGGCCTCCTCTTCTTCGGAGCAGCCGCAACAGAGCACTAGCGCCAGCAATATTAAGGTACGAACGTTTCCACCAATTAACGCCCGAGAGGGTCCTTAGTCTGCCCTCTGTTGATGCAGGTGGTCTGTCGATTCCGGCCTCTAGATAGCAGAGAAATTCAATCAGGCAGCAAAACGAGTGTAAATATCCCTGATGAAGGCGAAAAAACGAACACGGTGCAGCTCAAGGTGCGCAGGATGTTACTTAAGGACTCACCTGGAAACTATGTCACGGCGAAAGTCATTCATGACCCCGCAGACCCTGGACGATTCTAAATACAACTTCGCATTTGGTAGGGACTACCATGGTTGCCGTTCTGTGCGAGCATCGTATACTTCTGTTTTTCTACTTTACCAGATCGAGTTTTCGACACGGAATCTACTCAAGCCGAAGTGTTTGAATATGCCGGGAAGCCTATCGTGGATGACGTTCTTCGAGGATACAACGGCTGTCTTCTGGCATATGGACAGGTGGGTTGCGTGCCGTCCTTGTACCTGCTACTTGGTACCTGATATGGTAGTTGGTCTTCGGGATACAGACTGGAGCAGGGAAAACGTACACAATGACCGGTCCGTCTCTAGATGATGAGGAAAGCCGAGGAGTTATTCCGCGGGTAATTGATCGTATATTCGACTTCACCATGCAGTCTGATGAATGGTAAGTTGGATGCGTTGTTTTCCTTTCTCAAAAGAAGTGCTTGCTAAGTTGTTCGAATCGGTCGCAGCATGGAATTTATGGTAAAGGTTTCATTTGTCGAAATCTACATGGAACGCATCCGGGATTTAATGGATCCAAAAAAAGTTAACTTGCAAGTACGTAACAAGTAGGTGCTTCAGGAAACGGCTCTCAAATAACGAGCAGCGGGGCTCATTCAGGTTGGCGAAGATACCGACAACGGGGTGTACGTTAAGGAAGCTACAGAGACATATGTTGCCTCTGCGGCGGAAACTTACGACGTGATGAGACAGGTAAGTGCTACGGTTTTGCTGCTCGGAAACAGAGAAAGGATATCCACCGCATTCCACAGGGCAATGAAAATCGAGCCACCGCTGCTACCGGTATGAATGCTGGAAGCAGTAGAAGCCACAGCTTATTCATTTTGACGCTAATCCAAAAGAATACGGAGGATGGGTCCACCAAGACGGGCAAATTTTTCTTAGTAGACCTTGCCGGAAGTGAGACCGTCAACAAGACAAGTATGAATTGCTAATATAGTGGCGCTGATGGTCCATAATACCCTGTGTAGTGTGACGGCGTATTCATTGCAGGGGTCGAAGGTCAACAGTTGGAGGAGGCCAAGAAGATAAATCAATCATTATCTGCGTTGGGTAATGTCATCAAGGCTTTGACGGATTCGAAGTCGAAGCATACACCTTGTACGTTTACGTTATGCTCTTCGTTCCACACGCCGATTTTGAATTTTACTCGTTTATTATATCAGATCGTGATTCAAAGTTAACACGGGTGCTCCAAGAATCCTTGGGGGGTAACGCCCGGACAGCCTTAATCATAAATTGCAGTCCTAGCAGCTATAACGAGATGGAAACGCTCTCGACGCTTCGCTTCGGGAAACGTGCCAAGAGCATCAAAAATCGCCCAGTAATAAACAAAGTAAGCAGACCTCTGTTGCTGAGGTTTATCCCGAATCACGCAACGTGTTGTTGTTCCAGGAACGATCGCCCGCGGAAATGAAACGATATATAGCGGTGCTTGAAAAGCGGCTTAAAGATTATGAACAGCGAGAAGCAAAATGGGTAGAAGCCTTTAAGACGGGTAATGTACCAGATGATTTAAAGCCCACGGTGAATGCGGCATTAGAAAACCAGTCGCAGAGTGACGAAGCGTTGAGGACAGATGCCGAACAAAAGGATAGTAAACAGAAAACAGATGTCAATGGTAACGGCACCGACCCAGCTTCCGACGAAAGGTTGGTGACAGATGCCCAACAAAACGATAGTAGACCGAGAACAGATGTCAATAGTAACGGCACTGGGCCAGCTTCCGACCAGGGTAAAAGTGAAGCTGTTAGCACAGAGGAAGTTAATGTAGCCGTTACAGACGATTCTTGCAGCGCGACTGGCGCCAAGAAGCGGGATGCAGATGAACGAGACACTTTTGACGGTGAAACATCGCTAGAATCTGACAGAAGCTCGCCTCAGCAACAGCAGTCACAAAAGCCTACCTCAAAAGAAGCCAAAAGGCTCAAGAAACGTAACGAAGCACTTGAACAGAATGTAAACTACCTGAAGCAAGTTTTGAAAGAAGCTTCAGAAGAGCTGAAGTCACTGAAAGAACAGAAAACCAATAAAGATAGGCAAATAGAAGATCTGCGAAATCAAATGCAGGAGCTTCAGCATGCTTCGAAGGCTCACCAACAAGAGAATACCAACAACGGCGACGAACAAGGTACCGCGGCTACATGGGAAGACGATGCTAATAAGGACGTCGCAAGCATGACCGATAACACACACGACGACGTTAAGCTACTGAGGCAAAATTATCGTCGGGCGATGGACGAAAACAATGAATTGCGAGACCGAGTGAATGAATTAGATGAAGAAGTGATACATCTCAAAGAAAAGCTAAGAGACCGACAGGACGAAACCATCCTCGAAGGCATCGCTGACGAACTACAATCCTCCGGATTTACAGATGCTGGCAACGCCGACGAAGAGGATAAAGTCCGATCGGCAATCGGACAGGATCAATTGCATGAATCTCTTGAACATGCTCGGCATAGTCTGCTAGATCTCCAAGAATTCGAGCGGGTACGAGAAAGCTGTCTCGAACATGAACGCAACATTCCGCAAAAGGGATGGTCCAGTGAACTATATCCTGATGATCCCCCTCAGTGGTCTGACGAGAATGAAGAGGTACGGAAGCATAAGGACGAGGTTAGTCTTCCGAACAACTCATGGTATTGGCTCGACGATTGGTCTATTGAGCAAGAAGTGGATGTTGATCACAACGGCTGGGAATATGGGGAGAGCTTTGCCGATTTGAATAACTCAGTCGTTAAGCGGGATGCACCGCGCCGAATGAAAGGATCTAATGATGCCGTTCGAAGACGAAAATGGACTCGAACTCGCGTGAAGATTGGTTTGTTGTCGGACTCATCCAAAATAGGGAAAAAGTACGGAAAGAGTTGTTCTGAAGAAGTACAAGAAGTTTTAACGGAATCGTGCAAGGTAATTTTGGGTTTAGCAAAGAGGTTGCAAGCACAAGATAGAATTTTGAAGGTGGTGGCTACGGAACTGCATACTCGCCGTAAGACGATCGAGGATTACGAGAAACGAACATCTTCACTTCTTCAGAAGATGGCAGACGCGGAGGCTTTTGGCGATGTGAAGAGGTTGGGTGTTACTTCAGGAACTGATGTCAAAGTGATTCGAGGAGGAAGAAGCAGTCGAAATCTTCACGCTTTAGCGTCTTCTCAAGATGTATTAGAGGCGAAGCCTTCCTCGCCGGCTTCGGAGGGCCTCTTACAGAAATTTAAGAAACGCCTCACTTTGTCTCCAAGTAAAAAACCCTCAAAGGAAACAATAGAAACATTTTTGTATGCCGCCCAAGCAGGTGATGTTGAAAGATGGAAACAAATGTTGAAGAAAGGAGAGGTAAAATTGGAGGAAACAGACTCTCAAGGACGTACAGCAGTGCTTTATGCTGCTCGCGGTGGTCAAATCAGCTCCCTAGAGGCACTACATTTTGAAGGTGCTGATTTTTCTCATGTAGACAGTAATGGACGGAATGCTTTACATTACGCCACACGCCAAGGTTGCATGGACGCAACGGTGTGGCTTTTGTCCCAAGGTTTTTCAGTTCACACGACTGACGGTCATGCTTTAACGCCCCTACACCAGGCAGCTCTGGGGAAACATCCACTGCTCTGTGAGCTATTGCTTGGTAAAGGAGCTGATACACAGGCAACCGATGTGGTAAGTCAATAACAATTGGGTACTATAGAGGCATCCCGGTACTAAATGTTGCGTACTGCCACAATATGCATGCAGCACGGCAGAACGCCACTGATGGTAGCGGAACGCTTTACTGATGACAGTGACGTAGCCAATGAAACCATTCAAGTATTGAGGAATGCGAAAGCTGGGACGGAGTTGTAGCATACTACATATGTCTAATACTTTCCTGGTCCTTGAGTTCAGGAATTCCCGACTCCGTAGACAATGAAATTGAATATCCCCACAAAATTCATAGAATATTGCGTTACGTGCTCACATTGTGCTTTGCTGGTCAACTTTGCCATCGTCTGACGACGTTTCTGTGTCGTCATCGGTTTCGTCAGTTTGAGGCTGTACAGCACTTGACTGCTGACGGTTGAGCGAAGCAGTTGCAAAGGAGCTCGTCCGCAAGAGGGCTACGGATCGTCCCACGTGGTCGAGTACGGATGACCTCCTGCTCCCACTAAGAGTAGTTTTCCTCCGTCTGTGGGTTGTTTCCTGTTGGCTTCCATTTCTAACGCCGTCAACGTCCTCCCAGTGTATACTACCCGCCCTATCTAAGCTGTTGTAGTATTGATCGTGTCTAGCCGGGAATAATGAATATCTCTTTCGGTGACTGGTGCCTGTTGGCTTTTGCGCATCATTAGAGGTACGTTCAGTGTCCCAAACAACGGCGCCGTCTGCATCAGCAATTTCATTGAGGGCCTCATTCGCCCAATCTTTCTTCAACAAGCTATCTCGTCGTGCCCAAGGCTTTACTCCAGGTATGTTTTCAATACCTAAGCTTGGGATTGTATTCAGTATTGTTAATTTTCTGTGGCGTGGATACCCCCGAATCTTCCCTTTTTCAACCGGGGAGTGCTCTTCCGAGCTTTCAGGATCTGCAGCTTCAGGGGTAATGCTTTCTCCTTCTTGAAGGATGTGCTTCGACATGATGGCCTCAGGAGTCTCGGTCCCCGAGTCCGCCTGACTAGCAGTTTCACTAGAACCGGAATCGTCAGCTCCCATAGATCTCTCGCTCAGTATTAATACCCCAAAGAGAATCATCTGCAAGCCATAAGAGGCTAGTCAAATCTGGGTCCAAAGCATAGCGTATACCAGCATTTACGCACCAGTACTCCAATTGGAAATAGCACCCACGATACGGTGGCGAACTCCGCGAATTCTCTAAAGTTTACTCCTCCGGACTGCAACATGTATTAGCACTTTCGAAGGAATGCAAGCAAAGCAATCAAAGCAACGTACAATTACGGAAATTATGATAAAATGAGCTTGGAAAACGGGAACGATGTACAACGCATCAAAATATTGCAGTCCTGCAGTTGAGAACTTGGTATAAAATCTTGACAATGATAGCCCTGAATGCATACCAACCTTTCGCCAAAAAATGTTGCTGCAAGACAATACTCGCAATGAGTGCACCTATGAAGACATACGCTAAAGGCCTAGTAAGTTGCACATCTCCTTGAATAGTCGTCGATAGTATTTCAGCAACTGTTTTAGCAAAGAGCGTGTTTTGTCCACCCATTACTCCTGCCAGTCCCGCCATCGACAACGGATGAAGTCTGATATACTTCTTGTATTGGGGGGGCGGTCTGCTGATTGCGAGCAGGACAGCATTGATATCGAACGTACTACCCTTGTTGTCCTCGTTCTCTGCCTCTATTGTGGCCTGGGTTTCTGACGACATCTCTTTAGAAGGAAACGTGACCTCAATACTCAACATGTTTCCTTCACCAGGGTAGGCCTCATCTTCTTTGACGCTTTTTATATTTTCCTGTAGGTCTCTACCCTCATCACTCCAGCTGTTCAAATCCTTATCGGAGGACAACACTCCATTCAAGAATTTGATCCCCGCCTCCTTAACATGGCTAGTCAGTATTCTCGTCGCTGCCCTCAAGCTGTAGTAATAGAATGAAGCTAAGAGAAAGCATCCTCCGAAATAAATCCATACTGGATACTGATGGTATCTTTTAACTAGATTCTCTAGTGTTAACGTGGGAGTTGAGTGGGACTGTACATAAGGAACATATCGACAATCAGAAGCCGCTAAGCGATAGCCATGCCACACTTACTCCGAAAGCGACGGTAACCGTAGCTCCAGAGACGATGAGAACGGTTCCCTGTGGGCAATAATATTCCATTGTTTTACACTGCATTCCTAACAAGGTCTGGGATTATAACCTAAAAACTCATTCGACATACAGCGATGTCCATTTTCCCGAGTGTCTCCTTCAGCCAGAATCTCCCAAACACCAAGTTCGCCACTGCATGACAATGATATCGCATGGATGAGTGGAGTTATCGTATGATTTGCCAGATATGCACTGCTTACCTAATGTCATGGATCCGACCGGAGTAACAATAGACTGGGGGGCTGCGCAGCTAACCGCTTACTATACAGGAACCCCGTGGTGGCACAGATTTTGGTAAGAGAACGTACCCAGAGCTGCATTGAGTGACATCAACTAATGAGTCATTGACACTAGGTTGTACCCGGCAAATTGCTTACCAAAACTAGCAAAATCTCCTAGGGCACCGAAAACTACTAATAGCATTCCTAGCCACCACCTCCACTGTTTCCCGTACGGGCGTCGCTCCTCCACAGGCTGCATTTCAGCGTGCCGCAATTACATTCAGAGTTCCTACCAGTTTTATACTCTGTACTCACTTTTCTCGCTTCCATAGTGAATCCATACTTCTGGAAATTGACTCCGAAGTTCCCGGCAACGCTGGCAACTATCTGGAGCACCGCCACATCGAGTCATCGAGTACCTGGTCCTGTTCTTACGCTGTAGGAACTTACCGACAGCAATATCCCCTGCCACAAAAAAAGCAAAACGAACATTCGTAAAAAGTTGATTTTATTTTACCCAAACATGGTATCTATCCGTCGTATATCATGAGGACGTACCGCCACCAGTTGACCTGTGTTGGTCTCATCTGCGTCTATTTCCTTACCACCCGAATCATCCGTCAGCCAGCGCCAGGGTTCCATCGCTCGTGTAAAAGGCGATCCTGTGTAGACAATGACTATCCTTATATTCCAACACATATACTAGCACGATTAGGGTACCACCAAATTCGTTGTACAAGTGGAGCTGTTGTTGAAGTTGATATCCCACAGTCTGCACCACAAAATCTGTTGATCGTGTATTCATTAAACATAGAAATGAACAGAAAAGAGACACTCTATTACCACTAGAGTACGGTTTGCGAAAATCCGGAGAGAGATATCATGGCCTCCCGGCGAAATGAAAGCGGAAGGAACACTACACCACGTCTTCCGGTAGGAGCAATGTATTACACGAACAGCACTGTTGAGTTGGTATCCATATGTGGTATCCACTTGTACCGTATCATGAAGTACCGCCACCCCGGTGGAATTGATTCCAACGCGGATTGGGCACGAGCCTTGATTCAGTCTTGATAACGATTCCCCACCACATCACTCTACTTGGTACCATTGGATACCAATGCGTCTCTCACTTTGCACTGTACTTAATGTTCTTCGGCATGTTGGCTATCATCCTCTAGTTTCGTCATCTCGTAGAAAGCAAGCGCATCATACACAGTTTGTCGTCTGTTCTCCGACTCCGGTGACCCTGCTTTCCTCTCGTTCCCGAATTCTGGAATAATTCGGTAGCCAACACGTTTCCATTTCTCCATATTCATATGGCAATATCCTGAAGGCTGCGACGCGTCAGCAGCGCACACTAGGAGAACATAGGGAAAGCCGCTCTGTGTACACTGGAACTGTACCCCCGGTACACAGGGATCCATCCATGGGATCGTTTGCAGTCTCCACAACAAGGCTTTTGTCTTCCAACCAAGCTTGAACGCCTCGTTTACTCGTGCAATCTTCCTCAGACACCTTGGCATATCATATAAATTTGCGGTAATTCGCCATTGTTCTGTGCTCGGTCAACAAGTATTCCCTCTGTTTGTAGCGAGTTCCATCCACATCTACGGCAACAACGGTCACTACTGACACGCAAATAGACTCTTCGATGCCCACTACGTATTCTGGCAGTTTCTAGACCCACATGATTGCTTCTCCACTCAGTAACAGCAAATTGATTTCCGAGAATACCGGTAACTCAATATTTGGGTACGTTTCAATGGCAACTTCACACTCGACCCCACGAAATTACACGAACGTAAATTACGTAATATGTGAAATGCTACACGGGAGTTGGCAAGACGATGGAAATGTGCCAGGGTAGTATTGTGGCTGTTTAAGCATCTTCTTAAACCAACATGGTGGGTCATTGTACTTGGCTCGACTGCGCCAAAATTGACGCCAGCTTCCGTTATTACTTAGAACATTAAAAGATCCAATATAGTAGTCTTTTCTTTGCGGCCCGAAGCAGAAGACAGATATACGTTAAATCTGCGCTCGAAAGTAGTCACTGCTTACATACACAGTATAGCGACAACGGGTCACAAAGTGGAGATGGAGGCATCTCCTGGAAATCAATCTGGGAAACACTGCGAGGAAGAGGGATCCTACGAGCACGAGTTTTGCATCCGATGGAGCTATTCTACCCCCGAAGGAATCCCGCCACAATCCCGAGTGTGCTGCCAAGCGGTTATGATTGATTCCATGCTTTACTTGATCGGTGGGTATGGAAACTCTTGTAGAAGCAATATTTCAACAGTTGAAGTGGGGAGCTCACCTGGGACTCAGACTGGAAGCTCCGACATTAAGTGGAAACACCTTGATCCAGTACTTATTGAGCCCCTGAGAGCATTCCCAACTTTGGCTGGTCACACTTGCACCGCTATTGGGAACGACATTTGGATCATTGGTATGTCGTGCATAACATGGAGGTAGCAAGTGAGAATTTTGCACCCATTGGAAATTTAAGCAGGTGGACGAATCACGGGAAAGATAAAACGTGGAAGAGAACGAACTTCTGCCGCTGTACGTATCACGCAGGCGCAAGTGGTTTATGAACTAGAAATGGCAGGAGTCTTCCTGTTCACAGATCTACGTCCTTGACACAGTGAAGAATGAAATTCGTCATCAGATTATTGGCTCAATTAAGCCCGACTTTCACACTCCATGTGCCAGGAGGATGCATACGGCTACATATATTCCAGAGCTCGAAGGGTGAGTATTGTGACGATTAAGACACTGCCGGAGAGGTGTTATACTTTGTGTTACAATTCGAGCGACAGGGTCTTTCTGTACGGAGGCAACGGACATAGACTCGGTGGGAACCCTCTTGACCGTGTTCTCGGGGACGCATTTTTTCTGGACATACGCTCCGAAGTTTGGAAAAAGATTGATCTCCATGGAGATGTTCCCGGTCCTCGTGCGGGACACACCACCGTCTTGGTAAGCAAGCCAGCATGGTTTCCTCTCTAATGACAGTATACCCCTTGCAACACAGATATTGCGTGCTAGTGCAGTATCCCAACTCTACTTACGTTTTCATTTTTGGAGGGTTAACTGATCCCGCGAAGGAAGAATCTGGGAAGATATCTTCCACCCTTGGGGCACAGCTTATGATGTGTCCAGATGACGTTTATGTTTGCGATACAAAGACTGGCTTCTGTTCGCGGCTCCAGACAAGAGGACAACATCCAGGCCCCTTGTGTGAGCATTCATCTGGAATTTTGTTGAAAGGAAATTCCCTGTTTATGTATCTCCTCGGTGGCCAAAACGAATCCGGGGAGAATAGAGCGTTATCCGTCCTCAACATGGACAACGGAACCTGGAAAGTTCTTCACGAGAAGGGAAGCCTTCCTTCTTCGCGACGGCATCACGTAACTATATCAACATCTTCCGATACTTTCCTTCTTTTCGGTGGAGTGAGCGGTGACGGTTTCCAAATTAGCGAGCCAGTTATTTTTTGGGGTAAGCTAAAGCATGTACACGCACGCGGAAAAGTACAAAAAATTCTCCCAGGAGCCAACCGATTCGCATTAAACTTCAGTGAAACCAGCGAGCTAAATTCAACAACCAACAAGTCTTCCGCGAAACTCCCGTGGTGGTTTCCGTGGAATTCTTCGTTCGAGGCCTATAAATTATTCATTCAGTTAGGGCACGAAAAGTATGTTGATTTCTTATGTCAGAAGCTTCAGGGAAGAACAAACTTCATGCACACGGATGGTTCCTTATTTGAGAACATTTGGGACCATCAATGCGAACCTACAGCGCTGACTAGCCCTAGAGCAAGCATAAACGGTAAATCTCGAACACTTTTCCAAACATTCAACTCGTTGGGAGTACCAGAGGAAGTAGTAAGAGCACAGGAAACCAATGATTATTTCGGCGAACTTGTTTACGATGCGACGGGGATTCCCCCTTCTACCAGAGCGATGTCTCTGGCAGCAAAGCACAACTATCTGTTTGGACGCAAATTGAGGAGCGGCTTTCAGCCTACTTCGCCAAGCGGTTATCAAGAATACTTATCCCTTAACGATTACTTAAGGGCTTTGCACAAGAAATTTCAACCCGCCATAGAAACCAACTTATCCGACCCTGGATACAGAAGGGAACCACCTACTGTAAAGACTGAGGAGGACTCCACAGGTTCCCAACGCTTTGGTTTCAAGAAGATCCTTTCTCCCGTGGTGCGCCCTCGTCGGAAGGACGTGCTCCAGTCACCTACAATGGTTGGAGATTCCGTGGATAACATTTTTCAGCGTCTATGCGTCACAAGCCCTATGGCTTGCGCAGCGAGTCCGACAAAGTACTTGGACGATTCAATAAGTAGAAGTCGCAGTGTATTGGAGTCAACAATCTCTGACGGGATCCGTGCGAATATCCAGACACCATCCACAGGGAATTTTGTCAGATCAAAAAAATACTTCTACAAAAAGGAGAAAAGCACCAGTCTTCGATGATGTTCGAGCTACTACCTATCGAGTCTACCATTGGTGGCTAACGCCTACCAAATTTATCGCAAGCTTTGATCAGTTCACTGCGAGTACCAGGCTCTGTAAATGGCATAAACAGGAGGAGTATAAAATGAAACTGATGTGTCTTCGTCAGCATCTTTCTTATTGGCGTACCCATTGCGCTGTGCCCAGCATCCTGGATTATCGTAAACTCCGCTTCAGGGAAAGCACGATGCAAATCCCACGCGGTGCGCATCGGACAAACAAGATCATATCTCCCTTGTACGATAACGGTTGGTATGTGCCGAATTTTGTCAACATTTTCGAGCAGCCATGCATCAGAATCAAAGAATCCCTGTAACTCAACGGTGACAGTTTTCTAGAAAGCTCTGCGATAATTCCTGGCGCCGTTGCCCCTTACCGTATTAGAGAAAAAATGGCACTCTATTCGCGCAAATGCTAAGCTAAACTCGTCATCTTGGAATTTTCCAAGGAAGCCAGGATCTGTGTACAGTTTGGATGTTGCACCTTCCCAAACAGACCAAGCTTTCGCTGCGGATTTTTGCACCTGCATAAACCACGCGCTCGCACATGCTCAACAGGTGGCGTTCTTACGGCCTTAGACTTTTCCCTTACCTCAGGGTCGCTACTTGTCAATCTCTGATAATAAGCCTTCACCATATCTTCCCGTTCGGCTTCCGGAATCGCGTCCCGATCTGTCTTAAACGCAAGCAGCGAAAACCGTCAAGAACGACCCCTCAATAACTCAATTGGTATACCTACATTGCTCCCAAGCATCGGGATAAATGTGAGAAGCACCCTCTTGGTAAAACCAATCTATTTCGCTTTTACGCAAGGTGAAGATACCTCGAAGAATCAACTCGGTGACCCTATCCGGATGGGTCTCCGCGTACGCCAAGCTGAGAGTACTTCCCCAGCTTCCTCCAAATAGAGTCCTGCAGAGCAAGATCTCATACACAATGATTATCCTTAGTTAGAGATACTCACAGTATGTGCCATACGTACCACTTCTCGATACCGAGAGTCTCTCTTAGCTTCTCCATATCGCTCACGAGATGCCAGGTGGTGTTGTTGTGGAGAGACGCGCTGCAAAAACGGTAGCACATGCCCTACATTTGGACTTACCCACAAGAGTACTCTTAATAGACATACTGAGGTTTGCTCTTGCCACATCCTCGTTGATCAAAGAGAATGATGTTGTACAGCTCAGGGTCGAAAAAGCGCCGATTGGAAGGCGCGGTCCCTCCACCTGTGGAAGTCAAGACCCCCTTTAATGGTATCGACGTGAAATAAATGCATTCCTTTGCCTCTTCCATACCTGGTCCACCATGGACAAATAGGATAGGCTTTCCCGAAGGGTTTCCACTGAGCTCATAGTAGATCTCATGGACGTCATCGACCTTTAGCGTGCCTGTCTTGTATGGCTCAATTTCAGGATACAGATCCCGGAGCCCACTTTCACCAGAAGCACTCGGATACGTGGTCATTGTATTGCTGGTGTCAACGCTCATTTTTTCTTCTTCTGGTATATACCCCTCCGGTTTGGTGGTACTAGCGTAACAAAACTTGCTGTATAATAGTAGTGGGGAACAATGATGTGGACAATCGTGTATCTGCTCGGATCCCTCGTGGGAGCAGTGGTGCTGCTGGTTTTTGCCGCTACTCTATACACCTACCTTGTCGATGATTTCAATAACGTGGTGATAGATTCTAAAGGCGGTGGTATTCCTGGATTCAGTTTCACCCGAGCCATGCTCTCGCTCATCGGATCGCAATGCCTCAGAACCGTCGGTGTGAAATCCAAAGCGCTACCTCCGTGCCACATGAAATTTAAGAATGCCGCGGTACAACTGGAAACGTTGTTTCAGATTTGGAAAGTCCGGCGGACGACGCAGCGGGAGAGTGCAGACGGTAGTACTACAACCAAACGCCACCACAATGAATCAACAGAGGAAGTGCCGTTTCTATACTTTGAAATGACCCTATTTCCTCAAATTGTACGATACATGTCGCACCCATCGTTTCCCTTGCAAGCAATGGTATGGCTACCACGATACCATTTATTCTTTTCCCTATTTCGATGAGATTGATAATTATATTTTATGGATACAGGGAGCGGTTCATTATCGAAACGAAACCAAGCAGCACTGCGCAATGCCGCTGAAGGACACTTACGATCTGACGGTATGTGCATCCGATATGGGAATACCGACCAAACAAGAAAGCATTGGTTGCATTCACCTTTTCCAAGCAAACGTTACAGATATACTTGACAGACACAATACGTCATGAAAAGGGCACCATCGTGGAGTTCAATTTTGATGTCTGTAGATCTCAACGCCCAGATGAAGTAGTGTGGTCCAATACAGTCGGATTGCTGATGTTCGACGTACTACCTCAACAGAGGAAGGACGAGGTTCGGAAGGCACCCTTTGATTTTCCTTCAGAAAATGAGTTGAGGAATCAGACTGCATCAACAACGAAATTATATCTTCGTAAGTGTGATGCCAAGGTATCGTTTGGTTCAGCATTATCACTGCTGCATTGCCGTACTGCAGCAACCGATAGTGGTTTCCAATTTGCCTCGATCACGAAAGATTACAACCCCATACATCTGTATGTGAAGAACGTCCTGCCTTTCAACCAATTACGAAATTTGACTGCGGCCTCATTGCTCTTGTCAGGCATCCACTAACTGCAAGGATATTCGGTTTTAAAAAGCCTATTGTTCACGGGATGTTTGTCGTGGATCAATGCTTGCCCCTCGTCGAGCAAATGGTTTCGAAGTCCAAATCGTTTCACAATGCAAGTTTATACGTTGAGTTCCGAAGACCAATATTACTACCGACAACCGTTTCGGTTCAAGTCACCAACGTTAGGTCAACCAAGGAAAACTCAGGGGACGAATACTTAGTAATCGTTTTGGATGAAAATTCAAAAGTGTGCCAGAAGGGCTTCTGTACATTTCCGTAGTCATCACAAGGAGTACTTCTTTCCAGAGAACGACTAGTCTTTTTGCTATTCTGCGTCGTCTCCGGCTCCGCGTAGCTCCAGAGCATGGAATACAAGGCGGTTGAGGGGACTGTCGTCCTCTAACACAACGTGTGCGGGAATCCGATAAACGATAGTGCTCGCCATCGCAAATATTCCGCGGTATACAACGGGGACAAATTTAAAATTTATTGCGGCAAGAGTAGGTACGATCAGCCACAACAGCTGTGGCATCGACATCTCCATGCTGACGTTTAACTCCATGGCGAGCTCTTGGATCTTCGGTTGACTGCGCATGGACGTATTGGCAAGAGATAAACAAGAAACAGAGAAGAATAGCTTGCTATCTTACACTTACTTTCTCAGCTTTTGGAGGTCAATAATCTCTGACAGTTCAATCTCGATGACGTGCTCTTCGTTCCTTTCCGACGCTTCGAGACCCTTTTCTAACTTGCGTTTCAGTGTATCAGGAAAGCGGATAACCCCCATTCTTTCTAAGTATTCGAATCCCCTTGACACAAATAACATGTTAAGTATTGTAGAACCCGCAAAAGGAAGCATATCCATAGCAGTCATAAATGCTACTTTAAAATTCACGGGCCTGTTGAGCAAGCTCCTCGAGAGCGTTAGGCGATGAAGAAACGGATACCAAAATCGAGCGAGGGGTCCAATCAATAATGCTGACGTCACAGAGCTTTCCAAAATACGCCCCCAATATGTACTTTGCTGGTTGTTTTCATCAAAGTAACTATCCCAGAAGGAGGAATTCTCGTCGTTCCGCTGGGAACTATGACTTTGCTTCCGGTTGCTATGCTTTTGTTTCGGCTGTACTCCTCCCGTGGTTTCGTGGGAAATTTGTCCTTTAGATTGCTGCTGTTCATCTTGGTTATCGACTAACTCCTCGTCAATTTGATCTGTCATGGTGTGAATATGGTGCTTCACCCATCTGTCATCAATCGCTTCTGCTACGCCTCCCATGACAGCAGCACCTCCAACCTGTGCGCGCATCCAACCAGAGGCAACTCAGTTCATGAAGAGTACCACAACAATGTGTGCAATACGTCCACCGTCTCGTACTTACATGGACCAAAAGAGGAAAGCGCTGGAAGAAGCGCTGAAACATGGCGTTCATTCTCCCCTATTCTGCGTTTTCTACAAGACAAATGCACGATAAAATGGGTAGTGGTAATGATGTGTATATGCTATAGACAACCCTGGTCCATCGTACTCTAATAAACTCTCTGAGGCGAGGGGAGAAGCCCTAGTCCTGGACCTACTCCGACTCGCTTATCACACGATGATACACCAACAAGTTTGATATGTGAAAAAAAGTATATATTTATGTGTTTCTAAATATGGGGCGTGTGCGCTTACGATTAGCTCGATTTGGAGGGCGAAATCGCCCTTTTTATCGCATTGTGGCAGTCGATTCCCGACGCCCTCGAGATGGGATGCCTTTAGAATACGTACGTATTAAGCATAAGTCCTCCCAATCTTAACCCACTGCAGTGTTTCCCCACAAAAATGCACGGTATGTAATGTGTTTGTGGTGGTTATTGTACGTATCACAGGTGGGCACGTATGACCCTCTCCCCTCCCAAAAAGACGGCATCAAGGAGGTCAGAATGAAAGTAGATCGTATCAAATACTGGTTATCTGTCGGAGCACAGCCGAGCGACGTTGTTTCGTTCCTCTTTTGGAAGGCTGGCATTATGCCAGCACCGCCAATTACGCCGCAAACGAAAAAGAAAACACCTCGGGCGCAGCGGGAGTTCTCAACAACGGCGTCAGCCGAGTTAGGAAGCACGAACAGTATAGAAAGGAGACTTCAGGGGATGGGGACAGGTAGTCAAAACAGCAGGGCAACATTCACTATGGCAGGAGTACAGTTTACTGTTGGAAGCATTGCACAGCCCAGACAACAGCAGATGTTTGTGGGACGAGCGTGATGAGGAGTCCAATAGACTCGCCAAGGGAAATTCACTCAGAAGGCAGTGACGGCTAGGATATGATGCTATCATGGATTGAAATGTGCTTATTGATCGGAACCTTCTTCAAAGGAATCTACGTGGTATTGGGCAGACACATCGTATCGGTTTTCAGGAGCATGATGGTTGACGTATTTCACGAACGATAGGATGCCAGGCTGTGCCCAGAATCAAAGAATCGTAGCATAGTTTAAAAGAATTCAGTAAATGAACATTGCGAACATCAGCTTACCTCTTTGCAAAGAAGAGACAGCGAGTTCCTTTGCGGAGGAACCGTTAACAGCTCTTCATCCTTTGTTAGATATACGATGTGCCCACCCTTGTCTATGTCCCATTCTTTCTCGCGGATGAAGCACCATGTTGCGTCCATTACCGTCCTCTCTTCTGTATCCTCCGCGTCTACTATTTCGTCATCCTCAGTATCTTCGTTCAATGCTTTTTGGCGTTTTTGTTTCCTCTTTTCCTGCTGGTATTCTGGGTCACAAATTAAACTATAATCCTGATGAGTGAAGCATCTGCTTTCGGCTGCAGCCTTGCTAAGCTGAGCACCAGTAACCATTCCTAAGTAAGCAAGAAATTGAGGGCTCCTTATAAACCGACAAAACGAGGCAAGAATATCCGGCTTAGCACCGTTCAGTGTTGCATAATCGGGATTGTCTAGTTTAAGCTCCGATTCCGTAGGCTCTTCATCACTTCCATTCAGCCCCCCACTTGTGCTTACCCGGTAGTGTCGCATATTAGCTGGCTTTACGATTTGCCATCTTTGTGCCCCCATAGCCATGAGTACCTGCTTGTACTTCTCTTCAAGCAAGAAGTCGTTTAATTGGAGACTCGCCATTTCATTGAACTGTTCCCGCATTTGGCTGATGACACTTTGTCGCCGATACAGCGGGTTGATCCATTTCGCAATATCTGCCTCGTCGTCTGACATACTAATAGGATCCATCAGTACTGGAGGATTAGGAATGTGCGGTTCTGGTCGAGGAATCGGTTTCCCGTGGAACCACCCAGAAATAGATAACCGCGGTCCTTTGCTAGCATCCAGAACTTCAGCAACTTGATGATATGCCAAATGGGATACTTCGAAAAACGCCATTGAGTTCCATTTCGGAATCAATGACTTCGTGATCGCATCTGGGGCTCCAGATGCATCTGACGAGAACAGGTCCAAGCACCCTCCATCCTGGGGAAACAAAAACAGCATGTTAAGAGAAAGAAAGAGAGAGAGAGTATAATGAACATAACTGTGTGAGTAGAATGGTCATGCTTACACTCGCTGCCCACTCTTCAGGAACTAAGTAAATAATGTATGCAATACGCCTCTCAGACAGATCATCATCATGGCATAGAAGATAGCTTGAATCCGAGTAGAGCGCAGCACTCATATCAACATTTTCGTACAGTTCAATTCCAGTAACCTGCGGGAGGGGTGGTAGTATACACTAGGCAATGGAACAGCGGAAATCCATCCGGCGTACCTGCCGCAGAAAGTCTCTGAACTGTTTACTGTAGATTCCAGAGCGAAGCTGCTCTAATACTCCCGTCTCTACTCTAGTCAAAGAGTCTGTTTGCTTGAAATCATACAGGTCATTCTTTTTGTCGAAGAAGTCCTGCTTGAGCAACTCTCGCTTGGCAATTCGCAGGAATTGTTCATCGAATAGATTCTCCAGTACAGCATGTCTGAAAGGCTTTCCGTCCGTTCCCTCAAATTGCGCTTTCACCGCAGAGGCCGTATCATGCGAAGTGATGTCCTTCTGCCATATTGAATCACCGTTAAACGTTTCCTCCACTTGTGAGCTGCCTTGGCCTTGCTGGTTGGACGATTCCTGTCGGCGCTTTTTCTTCCTCTGCTGCTTTTTATTGGGAGGCATTATTTCCCACACTACGTTCCGGATGCCTGATAATCTGAAACGCTTACGCGACTACGTTTTATACAACCCTGTCGGTACAATCATTTACACTGTAAAGTTGGCGGAAGGCTCGTGTCAGTATCTTCACAACGCTCCCCGCGGCTGGGCCCCTGGGGTCGCTGCGACTCGCTGGTAGCTAGCGTGAATTTACGAAGTGTCAAGTGCGGCGTATATCCTACATCAGACTTTTGGACCACCACTGACCATTGCGTCCTTTGTTGGTTTCTAGTGTTGAGCATGAACGGTCAAACTGAAAGTCCTTCCGGTTGATACTGGACCATCAGTCAGTGCGGGCAAATGGAGCAGTCAGTGGGTCGTGTGTGGAAGTTTGCAAAAAGCAGTCATGTACCATGGTAATTGTTCACATAGCAGTGGTTGTACTCATGGATAACAAAATACATTAAGAGTATACAAACGTCGCCGTACTTCGAACAGCTATGATTGTAATGGACTCTGGTCCCCTCACAAGTCAGGTGGCCGCATGTCAATGGCTCCAACTGCTTCGTTTGGGCCAACGCTCAACCCTCACTGCGCGATCCTGGCGTCGCTGCGGCAGGCATACGGTAGGACCGTCCGCTCTCAGGTTGAGCCTTTCCGGTAATCCTGACATCGCTGTCGCGGTATAGAGCCACCCCCGATGCTCGTAAGAGGATGCGGTCAGGTCAACTTCCTGTCCGGTGGGCTATCCGTCACATGCCTGTGTCTGTGTAACGTTGAGGCACGTGTGTAAGCGGATAAGCAGAAGAAGGAAAAACGCGAATCACGAAGTGGAATCTCGTATGTTGAGCCATCCCAACAAGAGTAGTGATCTTCTCTATAATTCCTTGGCTGTTTTCGGGGTTCGCAATACTTGAATTGTTTCACTGGATGCGTCACTGTCATCAGCAAAGCGCTCCGCTACCATCAGTGGCGTTCTGCCGTGCTGCATACATATACATACCGTATTTCGTAAACTTTACTACAAGAATACTTCGGTAGTTCCCAACATATTGACTTACCATATCGATTGCCTGCGTATCGGCTCCTTTGCCAAGCAATAGCTCACAGAGTCGTGGATGTTTCCCCAGAGCTGCCTGGTGTAAGGGCGTCAAAGCATGACCGTCAGTCGTGTGAACTGAAAAACCTTGAGACAAAAGCCACACCGTTGCGTCCATGTAACCTTGGCGTGTGGCGTAATGTAACGCATTCCGTCCATTACTGTCTACATGAGAAAAATCAGCACCTTCAAAATGTAATGCCTCCAAGGAGCTGATTTGACCACCTCGAGCAGCATAAAGAACAGCTGTACGTCCTTGAGAGTCTGTTTCCTCCAATTTTACCTCTTCTTTCTTCAACATTTGTTTCAATCTTTCAACATCACCTGCTTGGGCGGCATACAAAAATGTTTCTGTTGTTGCTTTTGAGGATTGCCTGCTTGGAGACACATTTAGGCGTTTCTTAAATTTCTCAAAGAGGGGCGACTCTAATACACTTTTAGGAGACGCTGCAGCGTGAACATTTCCACTGGTTCTTCCTCGAATCACTTTCACATCAGTACCTGCAGCAACACCCAATTTCTTCACATCGCCTGAAGCTTCGGCGCTTGCCATTTTTTGAAGAAGTGAAGATGTTCGTTTCTCGTAAGCCTCGATCACCTCACGACGAGTACGCAGTTCCGTAGTCACCAGCTCCAAAATTCTATCTTGGGCTTGCAGTCTCTTTGCTAAACCCAATATTGCCTTACATGATTCTGTTAACACTTCTCGGACTTCTTCAGAGCGTGAACTTCCGTACTTTTTCCCGATTGCCGAAGAATCAGACAACAATCCAATCTTCGCACGAGTTCGAATCCATTTTCGTCTTCGAACGGCATCATTAGATCCTGCCATTCGGCGGAGGATATCCCGCTTGACGACTGAGTTATTCAAATCGGCAAAGTTTTCTCCATACGCCCAACCGTTGTCATCAACATCCACTCCTTTCTCAATAGACCAATCGTCAAGCCAATACCATGACTTGTTTGGAAGTCTTACCTCGTCTTTACACTTCCGTATTTCTTCATTGTGGTCAGACCACTGAGGGGGGTCACCAGAAGATAGTTCACTTGACCATCCATTCTGCGGAACGTTACGCTCATGTTCGAGACAGCATTCTCTTACCCGTTCGAATTCTTGAACATCTAGCAGGCTATGCCGAACACGTTCAAGAGATTCCTGTAATTGATCTTGTCCAATTGCGGACCGTAGTTTGTCCTCTTCAGCAGCGTCAGTAGCCATTACTTGTCCAGAAAATTGTAGTTCCTCAGCGATATCGTCGAGGATGCTTTCGCCTCGTCGATCTCTTAAGTTTTCCTTGAGATGAGCCACTTCTTTATCTAACTCGTCCACACGGTTTCTCAATTCATTGTTTGTGTCCATTGCCCCACGATATTTTTGCTTTAGTTGCTCAACGTCCTCGTGTGCGGTAATAGTTGTGCTCTTGACGCCCTCACTAGTGTCGTCTCCCGATGTAGTCTCAGTACGTTGTCGTTCATCACCGTTGCTACTGTCCTCTTTTTTATCAGTCTTTGGAACATACTCAAGTTCTTTCACCTGATTTTGGAGATCCTCTATTTGCTGATCCTTACTGGTTTTCTGCTCTTTCAATGACTTTAACTCTTCTGAGGCTTCTTTCAAAACTTGCTTCATGTAGTTTACATGGTGTTCAAGTGCTTTGTTACGTTTCTTAAGATTCTTCACTTGGCTGTTCTTGTTCACGCATTCAGCAACTTGCGAAAGAGAGTCTTTGAGTCTACCAATGTTGCTCGATAAGTCGCTTATTGATGCTGCGAGGAGTTGTTCATCTTTAAGCTGTCCTTTCGGAAGTGAATATAGACCATCCTCTTCTTTCAGAGATGCGCGTGCGTCCTGGAAACTTGGATCTTCGCCAACAAAACGCCGTAGTTCGCTAATTTGTTTCGCCCGAGAGTCTGCAGTAGCGTGCTTCCCCCGTGCTGTTTGCTGTCTTATTTGATGCAGCTCTTCCGATAAGGGATAAACTAAGGGCTGCAAGTGTCTGATATTTTGGAGATTAAACAATACAATCTGGAGGGGTTCCAATATTCGGAATATCTGTGTGATTATGTTGCCGTCCTCTGCAGCAAGATGACTAACCAGCTGATGGAATTCTTTTTCCGAAGAACTTCTAACCGTGGACACTTCATCCTCATCTGCTTCCTGTTCTAGTACAGCTTGGAGGTCTGCGGCAATCTGCTTAGGAGAGCAGGCAGCTGGGAGTCTTCTCCCTTGCTTGTAATCCGTGAGCCGTCGTTCAAGCCGCTCTATCGAATCCTCCCACGCTGTTGACGACGTCTCAAGTGACGTCCTTTCCATAATCTGTTTTGACATTTTTCTCAAACGCACTGCCTGTCAAAAGAGGAATACCCATATGGTAATAGTTTCTTTACCGGCATATGTATGTCCCCTTTGCAACCAGCTCTGCAGAACAACACGTCGGCCCCAGGATATCCTGGGGTATGTAACCGAGACACGAAAGACTGGAAAGAAACAATGATTAACACTAGCAGGACATTCTATCTAACAAACCGCTGAAGTTGACGGGAAACAATGATACAACTGAATAACAAACTGACAATCCACTGATTTGCTTCCTGTAGGTAAGGCGGCACTGCGTTCAGCGTTGCAGCTTCAACAGAAGCCTAGTGTGCAACTGCACAGTTTCCGGCAGTAGCAATACTAATACACACGTGCACATGGTGTGCTTCCTTCATATTACCGCACAAGTATATTTCCCCAACCCTAATTTTTCTAAGCGTCCGTTTTAGCAGCTGCATCCGTTACGCAGCATACGTTACCGTATATGCCATTTCGGAATGCGGGTGACTAACACAGACACACACACATATGTGACAGATAGCCCACCGGCCGGGGAATTGACCGCATCCTCTTAACGAGGAGCGGTATGCGCCCGTGTTACAGATTGTACAATGTGCTTGTGTGTGTTACTCGTTGGTTACTTGTAACTTACTTCCCTGTTGAATAGTGTAGCACCCCCGTAGGCATTGTGTTGGGTAAACGGGAGCTACAGCTCTCGGAGGCAAGTCAGCCCAGCACGACTGTCTTGCCACGTTATGTGTGCGCGGGGACATGTTGAATCTTACAGTAGTCCCAGTGATATCCCGCTAACTTTTAGCGACTGAAGTACTGTAGTGAAGTACTGTGTATAGTAAATGTAAGAAAACAATGATTGTGAGTGGTCCCCAGGGTAGACTGAATCCTACACTTCTAAAAATACCGCTATAGGGTCAATAGTTTGAAATCGGCAAAGTCATCACAAAAACACAAAATACTGTAATAAATAAACAATTGTGACCTGGTTCCTAAGTTGTTAGATTCGTCCATATGGCACAGCTTCTTCCCAACGTGCGGGCACTGAAGATTTAATAAAATGACCATCGATAGAGTTTGTAATGCCGGATTGTAGTTCCTTATTTTCATTGCCTATTGTTTTTCGCACGCTGCTACAGTAGAGAGATTGGATGCTAGCTCCCATGAAGCGCTCCTCGCCAGCTGCTGCAGACGACGCTCATGACGATAAACGATCCAAAACAAGTCATGCTAGTACTGATGAGCCACTCAAACGTCGATACAAGCAGCCTAACTATGATGTGGCCTCTATTGCGCCGGGAAAGAGTGGAGTCCTGGTGCCATGTGTGATGAAAAAGGAACCGAGAGCTGCTATGGAAGCCATGGAAATGCTCAATGAAGTACGATCATATTAATATACCCGTATATACGCTACGGTAATGGAAGCTTGCTACTAATGATATGCAGATGGCCGATGAACTATTTCCACGAAAGGAAGAGGAGGCGAAAGCACAAGGGAAGGAATCGAGTGCCGCCGCCAAAGAGGGACCAAGTTTGGAAGAGGAGGAGAATGATATACAGCGAGAACTCCAAGATGAGATAAATCAGCTACAACAAGAGCACAAGACGGACAATGTGGAGCCTGATATGAACTTGGCAAAGAGTGCGCGGAAGAGAGCGTTTCGTCAGGGACGATTCGCTCATCTGAATTTTGGCATCCAAGCAATTACACTGATCGTATGCTTGGTAAGTTGATTATAGTCATTGTGTTAGTTCTACGATTGGACTTCCCACGAGGTGCTCACAGGATTCGGATATTGACGTTGTCAAAGTCGTTGATACCATTTGCGAAAAAACGAGGAAGGAAAAACAGATACCAAGTAGATACGTTCTGAGAATGGTGCCTTTACAGAAATTGGTCAAGGCCAATCAAGAGAACGTGTATGAAGCTGTCAAGGAATTGTCCAAGGGAACAACTTTAGAAGACGCAGAAACAGCCGATACGGTATGCTTTTGATATCTCGAACGACAATGTGACATTTTTATCAGAATGCTAATTTGCAGATGTGCATAAAGTTTAAGTCTCGTCATTCTTCTTCATTAAAGAGAGACGATGTTATCAAGCAGCTGGCCACGTTTTGTCTGTCAGAGTTGCCTAACAACAAAACCGATTTAAAAGCCGGAAAGACTGCAATTCTGGTAGAGGCGATACGATCACTCGCCGGCGTCAGCGTCTTAGACCGAGACAGATTTAACGCGTATGCGGGATATAGTGTACGTATTTTGGCGGAAACAGAAGAGGAGGCAGCAAAGCGGAAAAAGCAGAGGGAAGATTCCGAATCCGGGTTCGGAGAATAGCTAGACTCCACCAACGGGCACATCTAGTGTGCATGTTTGCTGAATGATCTTCCATGTGCATCTAGAGCCACATGATAGTTTTCCTGGGAAGAATGCTTCCGCCGATTTACTGAAACTGCTCTACGAATATTGTTGACTACTACCGCTTAGTTTGTAAATTACAAATTGTAACGTATGGCCCACAGGGAACAACTCAACCGGTCCAACTGGCCGTCCAAGAAATCGAGGACTCCGGAGAAGGGCCTGGCCTAAGGCGCTCTAGCAGGCTGTGTCCGAGGAGTTCCCAATTCAGCAGGAGCGTTAGCGTTGATACCCAGTGTATTGCCCAGCACTGCTGTAGTACAAGCACGTCTATACAGGATAGCCTGTTACACGAGCGATGGAAGCCATACGCTGGCTGGTGAGTGAATCGGGCTGCAAGAACATAGAAGCAGATGAGACCAGTACACTGGTTCCATTCCATTCTACGTAAGCCGAACAAGGGCGATCAGTACCGTGGCGCTGAACTTTCCGGATTGACACCGAGAAATACGGAGACTTCATACCACCCCAAGTGTCAGTAGTGATGTTAGTGTAGACACTGCAGTCCCTATCAAACGAGGGTGCCCCCAAACATGGTATCTATAATAATGGCGTGCCGGGGGTTTAGTATGGGGCTTGTTTTCCCCTATTAAGGTGGGTATGCAAAGTTAACGGTAGAAGATCTGAAGTATTATTGATACTATAAATGGCTAGACTCTCCATTCTACCCTCTAATGGGATTATTAATCCTGCCTGGCCTTCAGCTCCTTCGTCATTACACCCTCAGGGGTACTGCGGTGATTTAGAAACATGTACAGTGACATCTAACATACTCTTTGCGCACTGGGGTTACGACTTACATTACGTGGACAATTCCACCCCACCCCGAGGCAGAATCTCGGTCAAATCCCGATAGCAGACACTGTGCAACTGTTTCGAAAAGTTCGTCCGGGTTCTGCTCACGTAAGCACAACACAAGTACGAAGTTTGCAGACCGCCAACCCGAGATTGCTAAGTCTGGACTTACCATATCTTCTCTATACATGCTCTCGCAAACTCCAAGGAGGTTATCACTAGCTGTCCCACCTACAGCGAAGTCCTGGCTTGAAGACATTGCACCAATTTGGTCCATTGCCGTAATATAAGGTTTGTTCTCTTTGCCTTCCAATCCTGCCACTATCGGTTCCACAAAGTAAGGAGCAAACCTGCGAGGGTCATTCCAATCTACAGAAGTTACTACAGGCGAAAGAGAAGGGCCATCCATACCTCCTAGAATAAAGATGTGTGGACAGCATCTTGGCAAACGTGGTAGGCTTGATATCGCGTTCTTCTCTCAGAGTGTAAAGGTTGATTTCCTGTTCCATTTCCTCCGATAAACTCTGTCTGTCTGTCCCTAGCCCACAGATGCCCAAGTACAATTTGTCATGCATCTTGAAAATCTTCTGCATCTTAGTGGCTACAGTCTGGAATTGTACGCCAAAGCGTGTATCAGCTCCAATGGCAACACAGTTTTTGCCTGTCATTGCCACGGCCGCAGAGCCATTATACGAGGTTATATCTCCCATTTTCCGATTCCTTATCTAATTTTCCAACTAGGATCTCAAAAGATTCGATATAGTGTTACCAAATACCGACAATTAGTCCAATTATCTTCGCCTGGATGCCTAGTATCCTCTCAAGCTTGGTGGAAGGGACGGGCAACAGTGGGAAGCAACAGGGGACAAAAAAGGTCCCTGGCCATCTGAGAGGAAAGTTTGTCGGCTCAACTATAGTGGAATCGTGGACGGGAACTTAAGCAGATGTCAGCGAATTGTCATGATGGTGCTGTGTGAATTCAAAGTATAGAGAAGGAAATTACGCTAGTTCAAAGGATGATGTTGCGGCGTTTGGTCCATCGAAGAGTTAACGTGCCATTGCCACATCTAGGACAACAACAATGGATGAAGAATGTAGGCTATCACACTTCGTGCTCGGGGAGCCAGGAAGTCTCTGCTTCGGAGGAACCGACGCCGTTTCACTTCGGGGTACTCCCTAAATACGATAAGTACTCAGTGGGTGAATTTGAGCGCGCTGCCGACGCCGCTTACGCGAACATCATGGCCAAACTGAATCAATTGGAAGGTGGGTCTTTGGTATTGGCGTCTCCGGAAGACTACAAGGAGCTCCAGGCAGTCAGAGATGAATTTGAACGAAGTGTGGGAATTATCAGGCATCTCAGTGGCGTCGCCAACACTGAACAAGTGCGAGCAGTTAACGAAAGGATAGAGAAGAAAGCAACCCAGGTAGATTCGGCCTTGGCTCAGAATCGCCATCTGTACAATTATCATACCAATGTGGCTCCTAGCGACAGCACACCGCCGAAACCAACACTGGAATCAAAAGCTCAACAGCGTGCCAGCGAGATTGCGAGGAAAGAGGCTGAGCTGACTGGCATTGCACTACCGGAAGACAAAAGGAGTGAATACGCCAAACTCAGAGAGCATGAATCTGCTCTTGGTTCCACTTTCGGGAACAATATAATCGATTCCATTAAAGCATGGAAACTGCAACTTACTGATCCCGAAACTGTTTCGGGTATCCCGCACTCCATCAAGGAAACAATGGCAAACGCACATCAGACCAAGGAGACCAAGCGTGAGTCTTCTCAGGTTGACCCGGAGAAGGGCCCATGGTTGCTGACTTTAGATCCTACGGTTGTGGTACCGGTGCTGCAATATTGTGATGACCGGGATACGCGGAGTAAACTGTATCATGCGCATGTTTCGAAAGCCAGTGAAGTTGGTGTAGGTTCGGACAACCGAGGCAACATAGATGAAATCCTCGCGTGCCGTCAGGAACGCGCAAATATGCTTGGCTACAACAATTTTGCTGAGCTCGCATTACAGACAAACATGGCGCAGCACCCGGAAAGCGTTTTGTCATTCTTGGATCATTTGAAATCACAGTGCTACAACAAAGCTGAGCAGGAAGTTGAGGAGGTGAAACAATACGCTAAAGCGCAGGGGTTCAACGAAGAATTACAGCCGTGGGACTTGCCTTATTGGTCAGAAAAATTGAAAGAATCCAAATACGGCGTCAATGAGGAGGAACTACGGGCATATTTCCCACTTCCGAGAGTGCTTAATGGTTTATTTGACCTTCTCGAGAACGTATTTAACGTGGATGTCACTGAGCTTCCCACCCACAAAGACGGCGAATTCCACTCGTTGTTGTATGAGCCGGATTGTCAGTATTCTGCGATACCAGTTTGGGACAAAAATGTCACATTCTTTTTGCTCAAGGACAAAATTTCCAAAACCCCTATTGGTGGTTTCTATCTGGATCCCTATGCTCGCCCGGAGTCCAAGCGAGGAGGAGCATGGATGGATGAATGTTGCGGACGAAGCTCCAACATTAGTACCGGAGGTACTTCAGAACCCTTCGTGGTTGATGGTGTTCGCATACCTATAGCATATGTGATATGCAATCAGGTACGAATTATTGATATTAATTTGAAGTCCTTCTCTCGCTGTGCAAGAGGCTTTGTTCTGCAATTCTGCTTCTCAGAGTGCCGGAAATCCGTCCTTGATGAGATTTGATGATGTTTTGACACTATTCCACGAGATGGGGCATTGCTTGCAGCACACGTTAACTCGTGTGAATAACGTGGATGTCGCGGGTATGATGCATCGTTTTGTTTCTTCCACTGTGCAAAGAGCCAGCGTCACAATATTGGCTGCAGGTATTCGAGGGATAGATATTGATGCTATTGAATTTCCATCCCAATTTATGGAGAATTGGTGCACTGAAACGGAAATGCTGAGAAAAATATCAAGTCACCACAAAACTGGTGAATCCTTGTCAGATGAGGTTAGCGCTGTTTAGCTATCACTGTGGTACATTTCTCGTTAATATGAGCTTCCTTCACCCATGCAGCTTATTGAGAAGTTGAAACGATCGCGGTACTTTATGTCTGCCAATTTCTTGTTGAGACAACTCCGCATTGCACGCACTGATATGGAGTTGCACCTTAGAGGCTTGAAAGACCGCGAAGACGAGACCGAATTCAAGTGCGGTTTCGACTTTCTCCAAATCCAGCGAGATGTTGCACGCAGGTTTGTAGTCCTTCTAGTGAGTTTGTCTAGCCGTATCTCATGAATTCTTTTTGCTGAATTGATCGTGCAGCCACGCGATAATCGCACCGCCAGAAGATGATAGATTTCTTTGCTCTTTTTTCCATATTTTTCAGGCTGGTTATGCAGCAGGGTAGGTAGCCACATCCATTTTGTTCCAATCTTAGTGCAACGCAGCGTTGAGCCATTTATTTCCTTTCTTCTGCGCAGTTACTATTCTTATTTGTGGGCTCAAGTAATGGCCCAAGATGCTTGGGGGGCGTTCAAGGAAAGCAGTGATGAGAAATTGTTAGGTTCTAGGTTCCGAGAGACTGTCTTGTCACTAGGAGGCGCTGTACCTCCCATGGAGGTCTTCAAAGAATTTCGAGGATCAGAACCAGATCCTTCGTACCTACTCGACTTGTACGTGGGGGAGCGATGAATACACTGGTTGAGTTTACAGTTGTCATATTTTGCTGCTATATTTTGCTGCTTCCGAGTAGAAAATATACACCTAAGGCTTATTCTCATCACATACGTTAAAATCGTGGTTCATCTGCGCTTGTTGGACTTCTTACCAACAACTTTCCGTGGCTATTCGGATTTACTACTCATTGCTAACGTTCCACTTCATTGAAACAAAAGCCCTACTTCTTGCGAGACAACTACGTGGTTGCTCAAAGTCAACTCCATAGATGGTTAACTCACTGGGAATGTCAATATTCCTCGGTATCTTGGTCCTGCCGACGTTGGACAAACTCATGAGATCTGGCACTGAAGTTTTTAGGCTCGAATTGGTATGACCAGCCGCTGATTTGCGGCATGCATTGCAACATTAGGTTCTTAATGACAAAGAATTCTGCAGCACTGGTGGTAACTTCGAGATTCTTTTCGTTGGGGTCAGAGTACACAACTTTAAAGTGAACCTGTTTGCCATCTGCACTTGGAGTTATTGACAGAGTCTTTGTAGTTTTGTTCCCATCAGGGTGCGTGAACGTATGCGTGAAAGAGAGCTGCGTTGTATCAAACAAGTTCAGACAGGAACGACATCATATATGACTGGAGTTGACGCGTTACTTACAGGCGAAGCAGGATCGCTCACATAGAACTCGGCGAGTTCGTTGATGTACAAACGGAATACCATTCTATTTGCAACATCCAACTTTTTCTCTTCAAGTAAACGTGGTAGCATCTCAATAGCGACTCCACCCTGTCGTGCAGTAATCATTCAACAGTGTTTCATCCATGAAATTGTATTTCCACAGTACATGAAGACTAACTTCGTTTGCAATCTGCCACTGAGTACCATCCTTTTGTGGCTTAAATTTCGGTGGAACAGGGCGCGCCTGCAATCCTCAAGTTCCCACCTATCGTATGTCCTTCGAGAACTCTCCTAAATACGCAAAAACAACGACATACCACGAGCAAAGTATCCTGGTTCCAAACACGGTATTGCGCGAAGATTTGAGGGTCCTGTCCAGCTTCTGCATGCACATCAACCTCCTACTAGGTCAAGCAGACATCTTCGCCGAAAGAGTGGCAGAGGTGACGTACCGCTCTGGAAGGCATCCATGGAGAAGGGAGCCGAGGAAGTCGGGGGGAGCTTGCAGACAGTCCTGTTGAGTTGGCGGACCACGTTCGAAGCCATGCTAGGACGCATGCTTCTCGCGACAGCGGACGCTACCTTTTGGGAAAACATGTTTGGTAATATTTCTTTCTTCGTATGAGGTACCCAGAAGTGATCAAACCGGTGTACTGGCTGAATATTAGGGGGAAAACTTCATCAGGCCTTGAAGATATCTTCCGTGAAGTTGAAGTTCCACCGCTTAAGAACTTCAAGCGATTTCAAGTGAACCCGAGATTGCCAGCAGCAGAGCTGCTGATACGAGTAAATTTCAGGTCATCTCTCTTGTAAATCAATATAAGCAAATATAAGCAGTTTGTGGGCATAATTTATATGCCTTCTAACCGGATTAGTTGTCCCTAATGGTCCCGCACTCAAACTCTGTACACTGGTTGGTAGTGAAGAATTCGGCGAACAAAAATCATTGCAAAGCAACTCAATGTTGCTCAAGGTGCTGGTAACAATTTCGAATGGACAGTGGATGCAGAGTTGAAAGACTGGCTACTATCTTATGGCCACGACATTCCTCCAATCGAACTACTACACCAGCTTCTTCAGTCTACTAAGTTGACGAACCAACTTATCGGTACGCATCTGACTGCCAAAGCAAATGGACCGGAAAAAGATAAGCAAGATGCCTGAATAAGGCAGTGGTACGCTCCTCGTCATGAAGCACGGTGACTTGGCAAACTTCTGTCAAGGATCTAAACGTTGTTAATCGTGCTAAAAAGCACGGTTTGTCGGGTACAAACACACAACAAAAAAACAAGTTATCACGAAAACGTGTAAAATAAACTCTTTCTTCCCCTGCAACCCCTCAGTCAATCTGATTCAGGCCAACACGGTAGAGCGAACAAAAGCAATTTTTGCCCTGAACCAACCTATTACCAATCCTCCCTTGCTAAAAAGTTCCCAATTTAGCTACTTACTACTGTTTTCCTTCCCTTGAAATCCCCTTACCGGATACTGCAGTTTTGCAGCATAGAAGACGATAGCCTGCTATCCCCTCCATTCTTACCCTTTTTTGGCTCTCCAAACACCTTCCAAAATCGAAGCGTCTCATCCGCTCCAACAGAGCATATCGAACTACCATCCGCCCCAGGGACCATCCCCAACACACGCGCCTGATGCCCCTGCAACTCCTTCACCAGAGCCATGCTCGGATACTTCCAGACACACAGCGAATTCCGACTGAAACCGTGGGAGCTAACTATCTCTCGCTCATGCGGATTCCAAACCAGTCCGCTGACCTGAGCTTCGGTATTGATGCTATTCAGCATGGCACCGTTTGCCGCATTCCAAAACTTGATGGTTCTGTCACCAGTACCACCACCGGAGGCAAGCACGTTGCGCTGCCACGGACACCAAGCCAGAGCTTTCACCGCTGCTTGATGAGAAGCTAAGGTATGCTTCGGCGTCGACTCAGAAGATGATGAGCGCGCGAAGTCCCAGATGCACACGTTATTGTCGTTGCTTCCGGAAGCTAGCATGCCCCCATCTGGGCTCCACTTCAGTCCGCAGACTTCTTGCTGGTGCCCAGCGAAGGTTGAAACATGGTGATCTCGTATCCTCACGTCGTGGTTCATGATCGAACAATCCTGGCTTCCGGAGGATAGAATGTGATTATTCCACGCAAGAGAGCCGATGCGTGCCGAATGTCCTCTCATCGAGCGCACTCGCTTCATGGCGTTGCAGTCCCATAGCTGTACTTCCGAGCTCTGAGTTCCAACGGCAAGATATCCACCACCTTCCGGGATCCAAGAAACACTTGTGACATAATCGTCATCCGATTCTAAGCTCGTCAGTTCAGAAATACTTCCACTGGAAGCATTCCAGAGGTAGACCGCTTGGTCCAAAGCAACAGCCAGTACATTGTTGCAGGACCAATCGATGAGATTGAGATAGAAATTGTCATTAATTGCAGGTGCATCTGCGGGTTCAAACATAACGAAAAAAGTGAGAAGAGGCTGACTTCGGGCTCTAGAGTACTGGTCCACTTACCAAGCACTCGCTCAGGACCAGAGGGAATATGACGAATGCTTTTTGCCCTTTGTGTAATGCCCCGGTTTTGAGAGTACAACACGCGAAGGTTGCTCTGATAACCATCGCAAGGTGTAGGTGCCTTTTCTTTGAACGCTAGAACTCGCTGGTTACTCTCATCACTGGTAGAAGAAGAGTTACCTCCACCATTCAACAAAGAGCTTGCCAAAGCATTCTTAAATCCTTCATTTTCTTCGTTGGAGCTACCATCACCGCTATCAGTACTTCGCTGACGTGACATCGCCGACATGTCAAAGTCCATCGCTTTACGGTTCGGAATGAATCGATCAGCCTGCATTGGAGACAAAGACCGAGTAAGTGTGATATAATGAGAATAAAGCACAAGCAATGTATACTAGCAAAGGGGATGAATGAACTAGGTCAGCAAATCAAGAAAGCCCACAAAGCGCGCACTGCTATTTAGCGCGCGCGCGCGGTATTCTACGTACCTGTGGTGATGAACTCTGCTGCTGGTTCTTGGACTGCAAAGGAGTCTTCGAACCGGCAGTCGACACATAACTGTCACTTTCGCAGCTAGGTGTTTCTTCTCCATTTTGCTGTTGTGCGCGGAGTTGTCGCCTTTTCCACCTAGGTTGCGGCCCTACAGTGAGGTCCGTGTCCATGGCCGAAATGGCTTCCAGCTCCACGCGGTCTTTTTGGGTAAACATTTTTTACGTGTTTTTTGGTTTAGCGCAAACAGTATTTTTTTTCTTTCTCTCTCTCTAGAGTGAAATGCAAAAATCTTTTGTCTGCTGGGGGTAGTCGTTTCAATTCCTTCCAGAATTAAATGACTACTGCACTTCCAGCGGCTCCAAAAAGCGCGCGTAAACACCACTTCAACTTCAAGCAGAGTTGGCCATCTTCACAAGGGGCAAGGAAGGCGGAAGGCCCCGAGGTGACAAGATGTTCGAGGCTGTAGGGAAGTGTACCCTTTGGTAGAACTGGTTTGTGAAACACAGCAGAGATAGGGGACGCAATACAAGAAGAATAAGCTACGCTGGGGTTGTTGTTGTGCTACTGCGGCCTTCGTTTTGACCGAGAAAATGAACGGGGTCAGTGAGAGTGCACATCGTAACACGCACTATAACGGGGAAATACCAAAGCATGCTGCCACTCACAAGGGTGTAGGAAATTCAGCAAGTAATTTGGATGGCAATGACGCATGCAGTGGTGCCAGAGCTTACTCAGTCCGGAGGAACTCTTCCAGAAAGAGGCGGTCTTCGGACAGCTCCGAGCCAAAGTCCCCTCGAGATGACGTGGAATGGAGGGGTAAAGTCGGAAAAACTAAGGCACATGACTGGAACATTATAAATGACTGCAAGCGAAGATGCCGGGGTGATTTGCGGTTGAGAGAATGGACAAAGCAAGGATATTCGTGGACGTCCGAACCCTTGAAATTCCCGTCTCAACTAGGGCATATTGCCAGGGAACATGCTAAAACGCTTTCCAAGAACGACTTTATAGAGAAGTACGAGAAGTTCGATTTACCAGTTATCATAGATGGAATAGTCGACGAATGGCCGGCAAAGACTCGCTGGGAAATAGAGGTGTGTTTCGCTGTTATAAAGTGTTACTCGATAAACATCGTTATGTTAGTAGTGATTGCAGGAAATATATGAAAAGTATCGGCATAGAAAATTTAAATGCGGTGAAGACGATGATGGTAGAAGCGTGAGAATCAAAATGAAATATTTCTTACGCTATATGGCGGAGCAACGTGACGACAGCCCAATGTACATCTTCGATTCCTCGTTTGATGACGATAGCAAGGTACGCCGGCGGTTGCAAGCGTATGAGGCAACGCGGAAGAATACACCTTCGAGTTTATTGTTCCAGGCCCAAGGAATACTATCGGAATATAGTGTTCCTGTTTACTTCAATGACGATTTATTCAGTCTGGTTGGAGAGCGAAAGCGACCTCCGTATAGGTGGTTCCTGGTGGGACCGGAACGCTCCGGTACTGCGCCTCATATAGATCCACTGGCTACCAGTGCATGGAATACGCTTACGAAGGGCTACAAGAGATGGGTTCTAATGCCCCCTGGAGTTCCGAGAGCCGTTGCAAAAGGCAAGGGATTTAAGAAGCCAGGAGAAGATGACGAACCAATAGTAAGAAATGATCGTAGCGTAGCGATGATATTCATGGGATGCGAGCAACCGTTGTCTCCAAGCTTTCTATTGCAGGATTTTTTCACTAACATGCTACCCCGCATCAAGGCAAAATTTCCCCACCTTCCAATAATAGAATGTGTCCAAAGACCTGGTGAAACGCTCTTTATACCAGGAGGATGGTGGCACGGTGTGTTAAATTTAACAGACACCGTAGCAGTGACACAAAATTTCTGCAGCAGGACTAACTTCAAAAAGGTACGGAAGGACGTTTTATTTCATATCCAAATTTTGTGTGTGAGATGAGCTTGTTTATTTCCATGCGTGTCCAGGTATGGAGAGCAACGAGGACAGGTAGAAGGAATATGGCCCGGAAGTGGCTGGCTTTACTAGAAAAACATCACCCAGACCTGGCTGATACTGCCAAGAGGTACGGTATTATGTACTATTTCAAATTCTCGCTATGTATGCCTAACATGCAAATATCGAATTTTCAGGCTAAATAATGAGAGCGGCTTCTCCATGGAGCCATCAGCAGCGGAGCTACAGCGCCGAGATAGGAAACATCGGCGTCGAGAGGAGAGTAAGGCTAATAAAGCTGACGCGAATCGCGACAACGGTGGTTCGCACGCATCCGAATCATCAACGTCATCCTCATCAAGCAGCACTTCCAGCAGCAGTAGTAGTAGTAGCGAAAGTGCCGAAGAAGCAAATAGCCAGCTTGAGCAAGAAGATCTGACGAAGCGAGTGGATCCACGACACATCCTATATATAGAAAAAGAGATTCCTGGTGGCTCCGTATAAACTTCTGGTCGCTTTGGTTGATTTGAGCGTCTTGTGTCGGAACTCATTCGCAAAGCTCCTCTGCTTTGGATCGACAATTCTGAGAGTCTACCGAGGACAGGACACCCCAAGTCTCTTGTTCTACCTCGTTCGTCAGGTTTTCCTCGGCCTGCACCATTCGATAATCACTTCAGTGCTGCATTAATGTAACAGGGACACTTTTCTACCGGAAGACTCACGTAAGGTTTCACCTTGTTCCTTAAATAGTCAATAAATGTATCCATTTCCTCAGCAAAGTTCAGAAGCTCGGTAGGGGGCTTTTTCAACAGTTTATCTATTTCTCCATTTTTCCCTTCTTCAACAAGAGTTTTGAACTTTTGCTCTAGAAGGTAAGCACTCTGCGCACGGATGCATTCGTGACAGTCACGAGATAATCTGACGCGTTACTCCTGCTGTGAGTACGCACCCTCGTCAGTCTCATTAAGCGAATGTTTGCTGCTGCCCCTTTCAATCGATGTGCCAGGTTTTGTACTTTCTGCAATATCCATTCAAATACTTGTTTGTGTCCACTGAGTTTGTAAGCCAGCAGGGAAAAGGTGCGTCCGTACCTTGCCTGCTTCGGCCGCATCCATACTTTTGCCTTCCCGGTATTCTCGGAAGACCTCTATAATTTCGTCGATAACATGGAATTCTTCTTCGTAGAATCCTGCTAGTAAATCCACGAGAAAGCCTTCATCGTCTTCGCCAGCCTGTATAGCCAGACAGCATTGTCCTACAGGGGACGTTCAGAACCTGAAGGAACTACATCTTACCACGGACGCTGCCTCTTTCCATTCAATGAGTGGGAGCTCGCTCAGCGAGCTATCTGCGGACGATGTAGGCAAGCTTGTGGAGGGAGGGTGTGCACAATAAACGGGAGGGGCTTGATTTCACTCACTCTCAGCTCTTTGCTTCGCCATGCTGTTCTGTCCGGGGTCGCCTCGCACTGTTTTACCAGAAAACGACGTAGTATATTGATTCCAAGCCACAGGCGCTTGCCAAGAATCAAACGATTAGGTGCACAACACTAAGGCCCTGTCTCTCTGGTCAGCAGGGTGGTGCGTGCGTAAGCCACATTCCCGAGAGCAAACAACTCCGTTTGGCACCGGTTGAACTGCACCAGCGCGAGACATCACGGGTAGACATGGCGTATTGCGAGTTGCAAACACAACCTTTCGAGTGTATTTTTTTTTGTATGCATAGTGACGCTCTCAAGGATCTACAACTACTTGTTCGGGACCTTAACCGCATCCTGCCTCGACTGGTGCATTGTATTCGTGGACCTTTCCATCCTTGGTTCGTTTGAATCGAGTTTCCTTTGGATCGAATCCTTGTTCCTCAGAATTGTAGATCGACCACTGCAGAAGGCAGTCAGGATCGGGACTTATGACGAAATCATAGAGCAAGCTCATAAATATAAGAAATACGTACGCATGGAGTTCGAGCAACGTAGTCCAAAGAATTGAAGTCATTCTTTCCATCAGAGGCATGGTAGCTGCAATGGAACAACTCAAGAGTGGCAAACAATATAACACGGAACCAGTTCCTACACTTTAACATACCTCTTTACAAGTTGGTGAAAACGATCATAGTCAATCCAGGTAAACCAAGCCCCGGGGTTTCCATTAGCGTCCTTAGTGTCGTTGCCACGAACGACGTGACCCTCAGGGAGGTGGTCAAAACGACCAGCTTTATCCAGAAGTTTGACATTACTTCCTGATTCGTCAACATCGTCTGGGAAGCGGTAGAAAGCAGTATTCGCCATCAGGACACAGTTGGAATGCTCATGTTCACACGCAAGGCCATAAGTTCCTCCCATCTCTTGCGCAATTGCCTCACAGAAGTCACGGACCTGCAACGCATAGACGTCTATTGGAGCATGAACCATGTAAACTGAACACAAATAAACTTACTTCTGGGTGGAATGGGACGTCCTTAATGGTAAGATCACTGCCGTCGCTGTTTCCACAGTAGGTGACCGCTTTGACTTCAATGAAGTCCGGGTTTCCCCGGCGAATCAGGTCACAGTAATTTTGAACCTGCAAGGCAGTGAGCACTGGCTTAGTGTCAGGGATCGGGACCGTGTAACCACAAAATGTCACATACCTCTTCCATATTGTAACTCTTCACAAGTGTAAGGCGGTAGACAGTTCGCTGTCCTTTGTCCCTCAGCGAGTCCAACGACTTAAGAAACCGTTCCCAGAAATCCTTGAAAAGCGGCCGATCGATTGCCTTGAGAGTGTCTTTCGTAGACGCATCTATGCTAACGTAAAGTTGCGTCACCGGGTCCATAGAAGATATCGCCTCGGGAAACTGAAATAAAAGAGGGTGAAGTGGGTAGACAGTTGCGCACCATAGCCAGCAATGATTACTTTGAACCTACCTGAGCATTTGTTACCAAGAAAGAAGAAATGTCGCGATCATGAAGCAGCTGGACAAAGCGATTAATGTAAGGATACATGATAGGTTCACCAACCAACGAAAGAGCACAGTGGCGGACCTGCATTGGAAGAGCACCGTCAGGTAAACAACGAGAAGTGCGACAGATAAACACTGATCACGTACGGTAAATGCTTCCTGCCAACGATCCATCTTCACTCCGGGAACACCCTTCATCTGTTTGATCATTTGGCAATGATTCTTAATACAGGATGAAACGATTTCCTCAGGATCATCAATCTGCAGAGTAAGGTGAGGTCAGCGCTATACCTGCTCCATGTGCACTGGTGCGAAACAATTACGGCCGTACCTTCCATCGCCATTCTCTCCCTACTGGGTTTTTGTGGTGCCTCCAACAGAACACACATTTGTTGGCGCATGCCAACGAGGGGGTTGTCTCCATACATTGATAGCTAGTGATTCCATAGAACGTGTGTTTGTAGCAGCCACCTCTTCCGCGTAACTGGTGCTTCGTCCATCGGCACAACTTCACAGCAGAGTGTGTACCAACGATTTTGTAACCTTCTTTCGTAAGCGCCCTGTACTGAGCAGGCGTCACCATGTTTCTGGGGGCCGTCTTGTCGTCGACCACTGTGTCTTGCTTGGCCTTGTTCATCACGTTAGCAATGTCTTCCAAATCCACCATTCCGTTGCCGTCGGCCGTCTCCTCGTTCTGGTTTTCTTCCTGGGCGAGATAGTTTTCATTGATGACGTCTTCTTCTTCAACAGGCTCATTCTCTTTCCTCTCTCGTTGCTTCTGCTTCCTTCGTTGTTTACGACTCAGCGGCTTTTCCTTCTCACCTGAGCTACTTCCTCCTCCACAGCCACTACCACATCCTACAGACTCTTGTTTGGCGGCATCCGCATTGGTGCGCTGCGTGTACAAACGACACAATGCCGCGACCAATTGATTCGACCAGTCCTTGAATTGATGTTCCATGTCGACGTTATCGTCCCCAAGGCCTATGTCTGTCAACTCTTGAGCGCCCAGCTCGGACATAAAGCACTGTATATCCGTTGCTGCCTTGCAGTAGTTTTCCTCGTACTCTTTGTTACCCAGGCCAAATATAGCAAATGAGACATTCTTGAGCCACGTTCGGGGGACGCGGAAGTCTTTGTGCATGTCGGATAGCCAGTCAAAATACACTTGGGCTGAAGGAGGAGGTGTGCCTCCTGTCCATGTTGGCTGCGCACGCAAGAGCGAACAGTTAGTTACTACTCAGCACAGACTGAAGGTGTCATTTTCCTCTTACCATCAAGTACACAACAATGTCCTCTTGTTCTAAATTGTCTTGATCATACTCTTCCAAGTTAGCTACCGACACTTCATAGTGAGTGCCAGCCACATTCAAGGCGAATAGTTGCTGGGAAAGTTGGTCAGCGAATTCTGAAGTCAAAGCAACCAAACACGCTCGTTAACGAAGACCCAAAAGAAAATGATAGTGCGCGTAACTTACTCTTTGCAGTATTCGTGGTCGTCGCATACAAAATCCGCAAGGGGATCAATTGAAGTTCCTCCTTGATTTTCTGCTCATCGTCCTTGGGGGCTTTTGTATCCTCAGCTGTTGTTGAAGTCGTTTTGGGCGCTGCTGCACTCGATGGGTCAGAGCCTTGAGAGACTGATCCATCCGATTTAGACCCTTCAGATACACTGGAAACTTTAGAAGAGCTGCTCGAGCGCTTGCTACTTGGTTGAGGGGTCTGTGGAATATCTACACCAGCCTCAATTCCTCCTCCAGCTGTACTCTTGTCAGGGAAAGAGTTGAACTTGTACAACAAGGCAACACTGCAAAGCAGCAGTATGCCCGATACAATATCTTCGATAGAGACAATCATTTTCTTCTTATCCCTGTTAGACAGCACTTCGGCCTTCGAAACGCTTCATACAACGCACAGGAGCCTAGCAATGTGCTCTGTGTCACTCTGATTCTTGCCTATCCGGGCTGAGGACCGGCCTATCCGGGTCCTCAGCCCGGATACGCTGGACTGTTACCGCACAAAAATTTCGCGGCTGTACAAGTTGAAGCAAGGTTTTAACCCAAGGATGTCATTGGATTGCGAGCGTCCCATAGAGAGGATACTTGTGGGTTTAAGGTGTATAGTAGTGCCTTGTCTGGAGCAAGAAAGGAGGAAAAGTCTGGACTCCTCAATTGGCGCTTCAGTGGTGCTTGGAACCGGATTCAAGACTTGGATGCTGTCTGGAGTGTGTATTTGCTACTATTAGACAAGCGCACGCGAGTATAAGAACGAAGAATGGATGAATTATTTGACGCCGTAGGTGGCAAGCCAAACAACCGACGCAACAATAATCGAAATACGACGACAGCATCTCCCGCAAGAGCGGTGCCGCCGCCCTCTGATCAACCAGCACGCAGAGGTTTAAGAGGTTCCCAGGGGAAGAATGAATCGTCTAGCGAAAAGGAAGAGAATCATGGAGGGGGATCCAGTCCTAAAGCAGTCGTAGATGCTCCTGCTCCAAAGAAATCATCGTCGTCGCATGATGCTCTAGCGTATGCTGCGGTGGGGGCAGGTGTTGCTCTAATCGGAGGTGTTGCTAGTTTCTTCGCCAGTGGCGGGCGCCAGAAAAAAGGGAAAAAAGGCAATGGAAAGGGGAAAGGAAAAGATAAGAAACAAAATACAAGTAAAAGCCAACCGAGCAAAACGAATGACCAGAACGAACGAACAGCTACAAGTAGTGAAACTGATCACCCATCCGCTCGTGAGACTCTAGAGGAAGGTACCTCGACTCCATGCGAGACAGAAGAAGTAATAAGGGAAGCAGATCCTCAGGCAAAAGGAAGTCCACATGTATCTTCTGAAGGTAGTTGTGAAGACGTCGAAGGATTAGGGACATCCGCTGGTAGCCCGCATGACCGTGATGCAGCATCAGAGAACAATGGCACTGAAATCCTTTCCTCGGAGCAGCCACATAACCAACCTGATAGCGTCTCAGAGACATCGCCCATGCAAACTGGTACGTCGTATGCTCCACGAGAGTCCACGGCGGAAGCAGTTTTCGATACTGCTCAAGAGAACTCGTGTCCTTTGAACTCATTATTTCCAGACGAGCACGACGGCGATACCGTAAGCGGAAGCGAGGATATTAGAACCCCAGCTGTTGAGCAAGAGGAGCAGACAGCTGGCTGCAGCTCGACGGAACAGAGAATTTCTCAGTCAATACACCCGTCAACAGCCAGTGCTCCAAGCATTAGAACGGAAACTGGAAAGGCGAATTCTGAACACACAGCACTGTCCGATAATAATTACGTACAAACTACCGATGACAGTGTTTCAGTCGGGGGCTACCCCTCTTATGCTGCCAAAGAGGAAACAAGTACCTCTATTACGAATCCTAGTAACATGGCCCCAACGGAGGCGGGGCGGAATGTAGAATATAGGGAGAATGACTCTCTTCGAAAGGAACAACAAGGTACTGGTGAAGTGTTTGAGGAAACTGGTTTTCATCAAGAAGAATCGCTCCCCTCTGATGCTTCTGATTCTAACAATGATGCCATCCCTCGGTTGAGAAATGTAAAATATCAGAAACCTCTAGACGGAGGCAACTTTTCTACGGTCTGGAAGGGTTTGTTTAATGATGATACATCGGTGGCCATTAAGTTTAGAGTGGTACGTAAGCGGCAACTATGTAGTGCCACCCACTGGTTTCGTAATCCTTCAGTCGATATCCTGCTACAGACTGAAGATTCCACCGATGCCACTGGTTTGGGAGTGTCGGAAGAGGTAAGTTGCGGCTGCTTGGGTTTTTTTCGTGTGTACTTGCACTATCATTTCGCTTGACGCAGGTTCGGAGTGCTTCATTGAAGAGCATACTTCGCGAAGCTGAAATAATGGCACGAGCTTGCGAACATCGTAAGTTTTGCCTATGGTTGTCGGATTTACAGTCGCTGGTGTAATGCTCTTCCGTGTGGTTTTCTTCAGCGAATATTGTTAAATTTTTGGGCGTTACCGACGAGGATGAGCAACCAGCGTTGGTGACTCAATTGTGTCCTCAGGGTCCTGTCAACAAGTTGCTCTCGAAGAGGAGTGAGCCCCTTAAATCGAAAACGATTCTGCATATTGCTATCCAAGCTGCCGAGGGAATCCGCCATCTTCACTCTTGCGAGATAATCCACCACGACGTTGCCGCCCGGAACATCTTGATTGAAGGTACGCCACTACCCCGTAAGAATACGTTGTGATCGACCTAGCCTCGATAGATCTGTTAATCTGTGCAGACGAAACTACGTGGCACGCCCGTGTTGCCGATTTTAATTTGGCTCAAACTTTGGACACTAACGACGATAGTGGGAAAACGGTTTGTCCCAGTGCATGGCTAGCTCCTGAAGCCATTAGGAAGCAAGGTTACGATGCTCGATCGGATGTGTTCGCGTTCGGGGTACTCCTATACGAGCTATTCAGTGGGGAAGAGCCATGGGCTGGTGTAGTAAGTTGTTTGGGGAGTAACGACACCCAGAATGCACCGTTTTCATCACTCCTCTTACTTACAGGAAAATGAAGAAATCAGGGAAAAGGTATTACATGGTGAAAGATTAGATCTCCCCAAAGCGCTTCCAGTTGGTCTTCGCCAGTTGATCACACGCTGTTGGCATGAAAACCCCGAAGAGCGTCCATCCATGGACGAAGTGGTGGACACCCTAAACTTCTTCCAGTTCCCCCAAGAGGACGAGCCCCGAGCGTTGGAGCGGCCACTTGATTACCACCCGCTCATGTAACAGCCTGAGCGACCCTGCATATATTGTTAACAAATGCGCCAAGCGGAACTTCATACAACTGGCAATTACCCTGGACTGCGTATGCACACCGTCGACAGCGTTGTCGTTGGCATTTTTCTTACTTTGTTTCTCTTGGTGCTCGTCTGTTCAGTCCAAGCTGGAAGTGGGGCGATCCTTTAGGCTGTGAGGCCCATGACAATGACGCGCCTACATGTGGTCAGTTGAGAGGCTGTAGTTATTGTAAAAATGCCTTTGAACGCTGCGAAAGCGAAGAGAAGCGATACTGTACCAAATAATACACACAAAATGGAACTATGCAACACGAACGAAAACCAACCATCTTTCCTGGTTCGACAACTGTCGTATGCATTGTGCAATTCTAGACTTACACAGTAACACCACTTCCTGGTAACAGGTATCGGGCGGGGACGCTCTGCCTCGAAGACATTCGTCCACATTTTCGTCGTAACTCTCCCGTAGTTAAGGGTGCAACTTAAGTCGTATGGCAGTGTTGAATTCACGGCTTATTTGTGTTTAATCATGACATCCTCTTTTGAGAAGGGATCCCGAAGACGAGAAAAGTTCGGACTGAGGACACTTCATACTCATGTTGTTGATGATGTGTGTATTCAACTTCCTGTTCAAATTGCTGGGTGTTGATTCTACCCAGTTGAACTTCACAAATGCTTCACTATAGGATGTTGTATGCCAAGAGCCCAATTTGACCTTGGAATAATCAATCCTTTGTTGCTGGGAGCTTGGTGTTTTCTTCTTTTTTTTGTTACTTTGGTTTCTTCATACGGGCAAACGGGAGTCCTACGGATTGAAAAGCACTGGTGGTGTGTGTGACTCTCACCGACATGGTGCGTTTGGCCCATACACAGGAGCATGAAGCCTTTGATGCTTGCAAAACTCAGATTCTACGAGATCTTCAGAACCTAGTGGATAAATCTCCGAAAGGCGCCCTTGATGCGCCCATCAAAGGGTTCCTGGAATGGCTGAATACACTTCCGGACTATGTCAGCACGAGTTCTTGCTCAGGCCGTATTTCCTTATTTTATATCCCTCAGCCCTCTACGACGAACGGCAGACCATCTGACCAGTCCTGTAGGAACTTGACAGACGAGGAAGAAGAGGGAGGCCTTGCTGCCGCTGACCCGAATGAAAAAGGCAGCGAAGACTGTGAAGACCACCCCAGTACGAGTACGGCGGAATACTCTGGAAAGCAATATTCGTATAAGGGTAGTGGACAGTGGCTTCTTGCGGCACATAGGACAGTATCTCCTGACGAAGTGATCGAATTGGTGCAAGGATGTTCAACGGATTGCAGTCGTTTGCTTCTCAAAGTGGAACCGTTTATTCTCCACGTTCAATGCAGGGATATAGCTTCAGCCAAGAGACTGTTGAACATAGCGAACCAATCTGGGTTCAGGGAGTCGGGGATCGTCATTGGTAAGAAGTTTATGGTGCATGTACGATCGACGGCTAATACGATGCAAGTTCCTCTCGTGTTGAATGGGAACCACATCGTGCCACGGGCATCCTTTCGGCTATTAGTGGAGTATGCGAATAACCGCTTCAACCAAAATTTGAGAAAAGTCACGTTGTTCGAAAGGAATTTAAGGGAAAATTTGATGGACACAGATGTGGTAGACAAAACTCTGCCTCCAGGACAATGCCAAGTGGATCCACGTGATCTAGCTCGCTGGGGACTCTCGTTCAGTCGCCTCAAGCTGCGCGATGGAAAGGAAATCGGAGTTTTATACGGTGGATGTGGTGGATCGAATATGCAGAGACTAACCTCTGTTGTGATATTTGACCCCTCCAAAGAAGAATGGACATATAGCGCTTGCCGCTCAAGAGATCAATTACCTGCCGCTCGCATAAAACATGCTGCGTGTGTGCTTCCCGCCACGGATGGGGAACAACTTGTCATACACGGAGGCCGGACTTCTCCTTCAAATGCTCTCGGGGATCTGTGGAGTTTGACTGTTGAGAAGCTTGATAATGGTTACGTTCATGAATGGCATCCTATGAGCAAACCACACGAAGCCGATACCCATTTACCGTGCTGCTGGGGTCATCAAATGGTACCGATCAGCGAGAAAGAAATCGTTCTCTTTGGCGGTAGAAACACCGACCATTGTTTTGCTTCCCTACTGAAGATCACATTCTTCAATAATTTGCACGGTCAATCCACATTTTCAGTCGCGAATTTGGCCAGAAACTGTTCCGGTGTAATGCCTGGTCCTCGTTATGGTCATGCAATGTGCACAGGACATGATAGTGTATATGTCCATGGAGGATACACATTTGCTCGTCCTGATAACATTTCACGAGAACGAGGCACACAAAATCGCAATATTGCTTCGGATAAGCACCTTTCCGGCAGACTTCTTGGTGACTTCTTTGAATTGCACGTACCCAGTTTAACGTGGTCCACCCCACCGTTAACGGATGCAAATCCTTCTCCTCGATTTTTCCATCACATCATTCCGATTGGCGGTGGGAAGCCGAGATCTCTACTGATATTTGGGGGAACAACAGCGAACTCTGCCGAACAGGGCCCGTACAAAATGGAAGTTGGCAGTTGGCGATGTAGACGCATTAGTTTTGTCCCGTCGAACCAGAGTGAAATGGTGAAAAGTGAGACGAAACGGGCGCTTTCCTATCTGAGCAGGAGCGGTTGCAGCACCTTCAGTCATGGTGGTGGTAACTCATCCTTTCAGCTAGTCACAGTTGGTGGGGGTGGTTTGACGTTTTCTTTCGGGGCATTTTACTGCCCTCCCTTAGCTTTAGACCTAGAGTCTTTCTGTTGTAGACGGCTTTTATCCTTAAGTGCTAGCGAAGGATTGGCCGAATCACGACAAAACACGGAGAAGCTTGGTTTGGAACTCTGTGCATCCAGAAAAGGGTTAGTTGTTCCGATACAAGCTACGGAACCAGCGAAAGTTATCTTGGCGAAAGATGGGCTTCTGGATCAAACAGAGAAAATCCGCAGGTATGGTCGAGCTCGAACACTTTTGGATAAACGAACGTATGACAGTTTCTTGAGGCTTAATAGTATCGCTTCGCAACTGCCGATCGTAGATATGTCCAAATCGTTAAAGAATTCTCTTCCAGGGAAATCGTTGCGAAGAAAGGAGAAAAAAGATCAGAGGAAAAGATATTCAGACTCGGGTTTGCCGGATGACATTGACATCTTGATGTGGATCCCTATTTCTGCACAAGGAGAAAAGGCACTGGATACCCAGAGATCGCGCGACATACCGGAGGTGGAGAAGGGGGATGAAATTTCCCTGTTTCGCAGTCTTCTGTACTCGTATTGCCCTATAGCTGAGAAGCCTGGTCAACAAGAAGCAACCTCTCTCGTCCCGACCAACCCTGGCACTCAGTCCAGTAACGGAAACATAGCTGAAGCATCCGAATCGTGGGTGATCGTTCCGAAACAAGCTGCAATGCATTGCTCCGAACTCTTCAAATTCATTGGTATCCTTGATCTGAAGAGGAAAATGCATGCATGCAGTCCTCAGGAATCTGAGAAGATTTTAGCAGCACTTCGAAGAAGCGACCACATGTTTTGCTCAGCAAAAGGCTTCATTGAACAATTGACTCGTATCCCGCTTACGCTGCTTAGGCACTTATCCAATCGCAGCGATACAGATAAAAAGCCTAAAAAATTGAAGCCAATAAGTATTCCGGCTGTTTCGTGGTTCCAAAGCTCCCAATTCTTACGTGTACCGTATCGGGGTGAACTTACTGGCGCGCTTTCACAACATCGCCAAAAACTATTGTCAATCGACGGAAATTTTGATACTGTAATAGAACACCTGGAAGACCTTGCAACTTCGCCGCTGCTTATCCAAGCCGGCACCGCTCGATGTGGCGAAACACATAAACAGCCTCGGAGACAATCGCTATTAGAACGAGTTCAAGTATATCTGAAGGAGTTCATGCAACAATATAGACTTCCGATACGGCTAGAAACGGATATACCAAACAAACTAGAGTTTTGTTCAGACGCTTTGATGTTATCACCGCACTCACTGGTTGATCCTCTTTGGGAACAACCGAAGATACAGCTTGGAGATAGCCAATTGGTACCACGAATTTGGCAAGACCTAGCACAGCTTGCAAACGCACGAATAGTTACGCGGCGGTCGGAAATCGCGCAAAGTTGTACGCGGGACTCAAGAGTTGAACTGCTCTTTGGAGATGACCCTTGGGTAACGATCAAGGAAAATGGGATACTATACACACTTGATATTACTAAAGTAATGTTCAGCACGGGGAATGACACAGAGAAAGCACGAGTTGCTTCGTTTCCAGCTGAAGGAGAAACAGTGGTCGATCTGTATGCGGGCATAGGTTATTTTACCATCCCTTACCTTATTCATGCAAAGGTAGCACATGTACATGCTTGTGATATCAATCCCGCTGCAATGAATTGCTTGGAAAAGAACGTGCGCTTGAACGGTGTGGAAGACAGAGTCTCGCTATATCTTTGCGATAACCAGGAGCTCGCCCCAAGAATACCGAACGTGGCTGATCGTGTCAATCTCGGTTTGCTGCCAAGTAGTGAAGACGCTTGGTCTGTTGCAGTTCAGGTGATGAAAGAGCGGGGAGGTTGGATGCATGTTCATGGAAATATTAATAAGAAAGAAGCCAGAAAGGACAAATGGGGTCAATATGTGCGTGATGAGATTCAACGGTTATCCAGTAACTTTGGAAAGCGATGGACAGTATCATGCCACAGTATTGTTAGGGTGAAAAGCTATGCACCAAACATTTTACATTGTGTGGCAGACATTCATTGCTTCCCAGCAATGTCAACTCTTGAACAAACCACAAAACAGATTGAAGAAATTGTGCGCAGCGATCTGTCTCGGACATCGGGCTTTAGAGCTGGTGACATTGCTTCGGCAACATCTCTTTGCTCTCCCTCACTCGACTTACTTAACGAACACACCGTGCAGTATGTCCTATGGGCGAGGCGAAGGCCGCTTCTGTTGCAGACTGCAATCAGTAGTGACATTGTGGAGGCATTTCGTCCTTGTAATTTGCTAGCAAGGGGTGACAAGAGTGGGGAGACCCGCGTGAGCGCTCATGTTTCGGCCAATGCTAGAATGGACTTCACTGACAAGAACTTCTGCTTTCAGAATATGACTTTCCAGGAATTGCTGCAGCGATGTGAGAACACTAAGCAAGATACTGGAAGCATTTATCTACGGGCAGTTGGTGACAACCCTCGAAGAACTAGGGCCCACTTCTGGAAAGACTTCCCCGACCTCTCACGAAGTTTACCGTTTCAAAAACTAAAGTGGCTTGTTCCTTCAGGCGCATATTTTTCCTCAGTTTTCCGTGTTGCGTCTCCGGGTATGACGCTGTGGACTCACTATGACGTCATGGACAATGTGCTTGTACAGCTTCACGGCAAGAAAAGGGTTATCTTATTTCCCCCTTCTGTTTCGGACTGCTTGTATCTGAAAGGCTCCTCCTCCAAGGTATTGAACTGGGATTTCATCGATACTTCTCAGTTTCCATTGGCACCTTATGCCCGCAAGAATGCCGTGGAGTTTTTGATGAGAGAAGGAGATGTATTATTTATCCCATCTTTGTGGTGCCATAGCGTAACAAGTGTATCTGGAACGAGCATTGCTGTCAATGTATTCTGGAAAGACAATATTTTACCCGATGAGCTGCGCAATTCGAAGGACCTCTATGGAAATGCAGATCCGCTACCGGTTACTGAAGCAGAAGAACGGAGTAAAGAAGCCTCCAAACTTCTCAGTACTTTACCCAATGAATATTATGATTTCTATGTACGAAAAGTTCTCTCGGAGAGTTTTGGCCACGAAATGAAAGTGGATCCTGTCCAATCTCCAGAACTCGCGGGGAGGTATATAGTCGATGCGCAGTATTGAGTGTACATCGATCAATTGTATGTACCATGCCCCACTTTACGAAAATTATAGCTGTTCAATTAGACGCAATCCTATCTGGAATGGAATTGAATCGAGGTTGCCTTCGCTCACCCTGACCCTGAGGGTGCCGGAGCAATGTGAGGAAGTGGCTTCACAACTTGAACCATCAGTAGGGGTTAGAATACTGTATCTCAAGAGAGAAGGATAGTTTTACTGCATTTTCGTTTGTCTGAATATCGTTGTTCGTGGCGTCGGAAGGGCGAATTGTGTTTACTTCTCCACTATTGGTAATTGTGAAAGGAACCACGTTGTTGCCATGGATAACAAGAATTTGGATAGGAAGGTAGAAGAACTTAAAGAGAGAGGGTGCAACGTTGATGAAGAATGCGATCAGAGGTTCGTTTGCCCGATTTCTCTCACGTTAATGTCTGATCCTGTTCTCTTGGAAGATGGTCACAACTACCAGCAGGAGGAAATAGAGCGTTGGCTGGCATCGTCACGTACTTCACCGATGACTGGTGAGCAGCTACCCACAACACACAAAATCTACAATCACGCATTGCGTGGAGAAATATTTACATGGGTAGAACAACGACTGAAAGAATATCAATGTGGAACTTTCGTAGGATCGGGGTTACAGGTACATGTGCGGCGACTGCAGGAAGAACTTCTACAACTGCAGTGGGAGTGTCAAGGCTGTTCCCACAATGACAGCAGACGCTTCGAAGATAGAGTATATGACTTTGAGAATCAGTATTTTGATATTAACACTGCCGCCCCATCGGTGAAGACCTTGATTGACCAAGTGTACGGTGGGACGTCTCACCGATATGCTATAGATCCTATGCGTATTTCAAGGAAGTGGGCCAACAAAATTTCTATAATGGAAGGACTCCTTCAAGGGGACCCTAAATGTGAACAGATAGAAGGAAGGAGAATCTTGCAATTCCTGCGTGCACGTCCAGACACCCGTGGAATCACCATCAGGGCGATGCTGCGTCACGTAACTCCCTCTGCTTAGTCTATCTCCTGAGCTCAGTCTTTCAAGTTGGATTCATATCCACTGCATGTCATAGTTATTGTCGAAGTCTATATTTGTTTCGTTGCTCTAGGTGTAATTAACTTGAGCCAAATGGCTGTTGGTTGACACTTGTTTCGCACATGTTCGATATATCACTACTCCAGGATTTGAATGGGAACTTCACAAGTAGCCGCAAGTGATTCCGAGCGTCTCAACGCTAACTGAATCCTGACATGCACACTATAACAAACGATCCCGTCATATATACCTATGAGCTGCTGAAACGAGCCATTGATTCCATGCAGATGGCTGGTAGACTGGTGTGAATCCCTGTGTGAAGCATTTTGTGAAGTTGCCCTTCAAGCCCTATCAAGCATCAAAAGGCCCTTCATGGCGCTTCATTGACGAATAGCAATATGGTGTTGTTAGCATCCCGCAATGTTGGTTTCTCTCCCAGTGAGCAAGAGGATCTAGCCATCCTGCTCATGGCGATGTGGCATGGTTAACCGAGCTCTGGAGTGGTATCCGCCACCACCAACATCCTGCTACAAGGGATGGGAAATAATGCGTCTACGTCTCAGAGAGGAGGTACCCGGCCTCCTCCTCGTTCGTCGTCCGTGAATACAGGTGTCAGGGAGAGGCTAGAGGATAAGATTCAAAAGCTACGAAGTCGACACGGAGCGGACGTGGAAGCTGAGTGCTCGCCGTCGTTCATTTGTCCCATCACACAAACCATCATGACTGAACCTACCGTCATTGGAGATGGGTACACATATGAGAGATCAGCTATCAATCGCTGGCTACAACAGTCCAATAGATCACCTGCAACGAATTCCGTACTTCTGAATCCGGGAGCGCAGTTTCCCAACAACAACTTACGGGGAGAAATCTACTCGTGGGTGGACAAGAAGCTCACCGAGTATGAGAGCCCTCAATCACAAGCGGATGTTGAGGAAGACACTATTGCGCGGAGAATTGGGAGACAAGTGGAGGAAATGGTGGAGGCGCATCTACGGAACGAGGCGCAAACCCGTGCTCATGACCATCGCGCGACTGAGTTCTTAGAGCAAGAATTCGACTTCCTGGACGCTTTGAACAAGGTGAAAGAAATCATATCTGAACATCTCGGCCGTTCTGATCACTACTACTCGCGTAATCCCTTTTTGTATACACGTAAAGTGAACGGCAAAATATCGATAGCAGATGGCCTCAGACAGGGTCGATTAGAAAATCCTACCCGTGTGAAAGGCTGGACCATTATGGCATTCTTGCGGCTGCGATCGGATACGGCATCAATATCTATTGAGCGCGTAATGAGGCACTTTCAGGATTTTTAGCGATTCTCTGTCTCTATTGTTGCCGAGAGGTTGTTCTCGAGTTGTCATGACTCACGAATCAGACGAGGATACATTGAAGTTTACCAAAACAATAACACTGTTTGAAAATGATTGGGTTGTATGCCACAGTAAATGCTCATGTATTAGTGCATCTTGTTGGAGGATTCTATCTGAAAATACTGGATCCATACGGAGGCTGGGTATGACGTGCCTCTGCGTTGCTTGATGGACTCTCCATGCTGCTCCTGTCGAGCTAGTGAATTGATTGAGCTAGAAACAACACAATGCAGGGAGCGCCTCTAATTATCAATGGGGAAATTGTCAGAAGACCTCCTCCTGCACAGCGGCCGGCAAGATATAGAGACGAGGCACATGAGGACTTTATAAGTGCGTCTATGATGGTGAAAAATTGTGGGGTTTATCTACTCGGCATCACCATCAACCACCACTTCGTTTATGCATTTCAGACCGCATGGCTGAGCGTGAGGAATGGAAGCGAACAGTGCTAGGATGGCTAAAGGCTTTGTTTGCTCCCATGGTATGTTGTTGAGAAGTGCACTTTGGGAATACATCTACTCACCCTTTGCTGTGTACAGTTCTTGCTGAAAGTGACGTTATGGTTCGTGGTTTGCTATTTTTTGGGAGACTTCTGGCTTATTTGGTTCATGGTCACCTTAATGTATTTGGTACGTGAAAGCTGTTATACGTATGGAAAAAGCCAGCCATCTTTAATTCTGTGACCTCCACTCCCTTCAGATGTGCACACAATTGGGTACCAGAAAGAAAGGAGAGAAAAGTGCTTATTCAGTATTCAACGATAACTTCGAAACTCTACCTGGTCAATTAACAGCAGAGCGCTTCGATAGAGAACTACGGCATAACTATTAGTGTCAATAGTACACATCACGTGCTATTCCCCACCCACCGCCTCACTTCCTTCCTGTGAATTCGATTTCGTTATTTTGCACGCTCATCTCATCCACGGGTAAACGTCCCTCGACGTAAGTGAGGCTCCTTCCACTAATAAATTCTTGTTGTATGCTTGTGTTGGCGGGCGGTCTCTCACAAAAACAGCACCACTTTTCTGAAGAGCGCTTCTGGTAGCTGTAAAAGTTCCTCCTTTAGCTCCATATGCATTCGTTCACGTTCCGTTTGAGGCTGTCCACCTTCTGTAGGGCGTTCTTGTCCTTCCTCTTTCCTGTCATTTCGGCTCTCGTAGTCCATTTTCCTGTGGCAAGACTGCAATGTTGAAAGGAGGCCAACGTTGAACACCACTAGATAGAAAGGACACTTACACTGTATTATTATCACTCAACGAGTGAGGATAAAAAAATATCTTTCGTGCTTCTTGTCTCTCTAGTTTGCACAACAATGCTGTTCTTTAGACGATAATGAACCAGAAAGGCTCCAGGAAACGCCATCGTGAAGGAGACGGAGGGACACAGTCGGCAGCGTCAGCGTCAGCGTCGGCCTCGTACCGGAAGGAACCTGCCGTGGATGTGCCTCCCTACGTGCCATGGGTCTCGTGGGGAGAATGGTGCAGTGTGTACCGGGCGCTTTGTGCGGCAGAACTGGATTCGAAACAGTGGGCATTGGATAGAATTGCGGCGTGGGAAACTCGAGGGAAAGTTCCAGTGGCGGTGACTTCCACAGCTCATATATTGTCTTGTGGCCTACATCATGACTTCCCCCAGCAACTGCAACAGGGCGGTAGTAGAGCAAGAACGGTCTTGGAAGACCGTCTGGCTACTTCTATGGCCATCGTTCGGATGGTCAATGGGCTAATTGACCCCCTGCAAACGAAAGCGAAAGCGATGTCAGTCAATGGAATTGCAAAGAAACTGGGCATTCCACGGGTACTTGTGGATCTTCGACATGAAGCAACTCACACACAGTTGCCGTCCATAGAAACACTACTGTATGCTCGTTCTTGGGCTATTGACTGGCTATTCACCAACTATTGGATACCGCAATACCGACGGCTCGAGAACATATCTCAGTCAAAAATACTGGCTGATATTTTGAGCGATCTTGCAACCATAAGATTGAAAGTCCTAAGTGATGCTGATGGATCGAAAATAGAAGAGCTAGTAAAGAGCATTAGTAACTCTATCTCGCCTTTCGCTTCCGCCTCAGATGAACGCCAGCTGCTGGACAAGATGTATGACCGCTTGAGTTATTGCCCAGACACGGTAATCGGTGGAGTCCTGATCCCGATGCTTTTGGACGGACGTCCTCAAAAACCGGATGACCTTGGAACTACGCTTTCTTCTCCGTCAGTGCCTCCCTGTTGGACATTTGATAGTCCTCTCGTACCTTCGACCACTCTACTGAAGATAAGTGCAGATAGCACTGGTTTCACCCAACTGCTGCGATGTTGGCTTGCTGTTATTTACGATATTCAAAGCAGAATTCCATCGTTTATCCCAAACCTTCTTAGGGGAATATTGGAACGTTTTGCTCACGAATGGCGTCTGTTCGATACCATGCATGAGAAATTCAAGCATCAAGAGAAGTACTTCTGCAGTACTATGACGTCTTACTTCTCCTCTACAAGAAGGTTCTATTTCTTGAGGCGCTGGCTGCACTTTCTTCTATCTAGGCAATGGATGTCGCTATGGAACCCCGCCTACGCATGTATTCCTCGAGTGAACAACCCTCACAAGACGACTAACTTGCTGGGTAAAAAGTCATGGAACTCTCGGGAACAAGAATTCATGAATGAGAATGTGTCTCACAAAGAGGCATTCGAATTTAACTCTCACCATTGTATAAATTCTGGTGTACAATACATCGAACCACTAGTGTGTTTTGTAGATGGAGCTACAAATTGGATTTCTATAGACCAGTGGAATGCTATCTTCCGAGATGACTCGCTTCATCATACTACCGATACAACAGCAAACAGCAAAACAGAGTGCATTTGCGAATCTGGAGAGGAGTCCGTAGTTTCGCTTGCTACCTCTGTGTTTGGCGACGGAAAGGGAACAGGTTTACAGTCCGCTGGGCCTTCAACGTCCTCGTCGCTAGAGGAGATGGAAAAATGGTTACAAGGAATTGGTCAAGGTGCTTCCGCTAGTGCTAACTCGAACTCAGAATCTGCTACTGAGGAATCAGCGCCAACCGAGCCCACTCGAGTTCAAGGCAGTCGAGCCGATGCTTCTAGCAATAGCTGTACGCCAGAGGGAAAGCCTCCATGGAAACAGCTAGATCCGGATGGTCAGCTGCCAAGCAACCATTCGACTTGTAGCAATAGAGTGCACAAAGGGAAACCTCGTTGGAAACAGTTGGATCCCGCCCGACAGAATTTGTTAATACTTCCTGTAGGCAGCATGGCATCATTTCAATTGCCTGGTTTCCTGGAAGACTTTTGACCCTAGCTCCCGTCAATGAACAAGAAAATCTTGCATTTCATGAATACTTACTTAAATGACATATCGAAACAAATAATAACCCGCATCTTTGACTATTAAATGCGAGCTGATGACTCTGCCGGAGTCAAATTCCCGGAGATGTGACCGTTGATGGTCTGGATACCCGTTGCATCTCGTACGAAGACAGTGTTTCAACTCCTTTGGATTGGGTTATTCTCGTGCTAGGTAGTTGCATCATTCACATAGTGGTGATAACAGAGGGCAGTGCATGTAGGGAAAGGTTTATTTGTGATTTCTATATTGTACAAGATGTCATTCACGTCTGCAACTCCTCCACAAGGAGATACAAGGAACCGGAGTCCCGGCTACAGGAAGACAACGGACCACATTTTACCACATTTTCATTCAGCCGAGGCCTATCGACGTACCCACCCGAAAGGAAGACCGCATACGCTTGCGTTTGACCGAGGAATCCCGTATGACTTTACGACAGACTACCCGGAAAGATATCTACGGTACCCGAACCAGGCCAATGAACCTCTCATGGTCGCTCGGGCAGGTACAATAGCTCGAAAGTGTCCGCAGTCAATTCGGGAACACAACTATGCCACAAAGGCATGGAATCATCAGTTGCGTGAAACAGCCAGAAAGCAAAGATTGAAAAATGTCAGCGCAAATTATCAGAAAAGGGAAGTCACTGACGCAGATTCAGGATCTCGTTTTAGCGGCAGGTCGTCTCGAAATGGGAGCGTTTTGTCTGGCAGCACATGCTCTACACGTAGAGGCGCGGACGTCACTACAAAGTTCGAACGCACTCAGCGCGAGCAACAGCCTTGTCGAGATGGACAGTCAATTCTACAGAAGGCCTTAGCGGAATCTCACAGGAGAACTTGCCGAAACTACAGGTAGGTTGTGGAGAGCATTTCAATGAGGAAGAAATCCATCTTAAGTGTTCTACGTGACATGCAGTGCTGGGTTGCATGGACATGCAAGAGATGTTAACAGGGAAGAGCACAGCACAACACTGCGCTACCCGGAAGGATTGGGCAGGAGCATAAACCGCGTGAACGTTGCCTACTACGGTAAGCACTTGACTAAGTACCATTTGAATATCCCGTTCAATGCATGATTACATTGTTTCCGGTCCTAACAGAGCCTACCGCCACATGCGGACTGATAAGCCCTCAAAGAGCCACACCTTATACCTACGGTCGAAAATGTAATTGAATTGACTATGCACTTTCTTGTGTGGCCTTAAACTTAGCCAGAGATCCACCACCATGTCTCCTTTGAGGGTATTCTACCTCTGTCTCTGTTTGGAGGTTCATATCTGCATGGGCGGTGCCTTCAGAACCAAACCCTCCGCCGCCAGGTGTGAACAATAGTAACCTATCGCCACATTGCACTCGTACTGTGTTCTTTCCTCCTAGGCTAATTGTTCGCTGCGAGGAACACAGAGTCAAATAATTTTTGCCACGTTTGCCATCTTCGCCTCCTTCTAGACCATAGGGAGCGAGAACGCGTCGTTCACTCAAAATGCTGACTATGAGTGGAGCACGGAATTCAATTTCCCGAACTACGCCGTCTCCACCTGTATATAAGCCTTTTCCGCCGCTCCCTTGTCTCAGCCTAAACTGATGAAGCAACACCGGGTACCTCTGTTCGAATATCTCTGGATCTGTAATGCGGGTGTTGGTCATATGCGTATGCACTCCTGCAGAACAAGGCAAAAAATGTAACAATTCAAACGGCAGTGAAGGCCTCCTATGCCGTTGTCGACATACCGCTCCTACCGCTCCAGCTAGGTCCAGCGCCCGCGCCTGTGACAAGAAATACGTATCATGAATTTATTCCTCAATGCATTAGCAACACTCTACGTACCTCCAGCGATTGTTTCGTAGTAGCCCATCCTGTCGTTCCCAAATGTGAGATTATTCATACAACCTTGCGATGCAGCAGCGGCTTTAAACGCTTTCAGTACTACGTCCACCACACGTTGAGAAGTAAGGACATTTCCTCCCACCACTGCTGCCTCAGCCGAGGGATTAAGGATACATGACTCCGGAATATTCACAGTCACAGGCTTAAGACAGCCTTCGTTCAAAGGGATATCCATTCCTGCACGACTATCCAAACTCGATGGTACAATACTGTCTTAGTGCAGCAACAAGCTGCATACATACCGACTAAACATCGAAGCGAGTAGATTATGGCACTGTAGGTGACCGCCGGTGGCGCGTTTGTATTGCCATAAACCTCCGCGCTGGTGCCTTCAAAATCGAAAGTGGCTGATCCGTCATTCCTATCAATGTGAATTGTTAGATTGATGTCGCTACCATCATCCATGAGGTCATGGGCGACAACTTTGTCTTTCTCCAACAATCCACGATCTGTGGAGAATTTCTTCAACATATCACGTACAGCTGTTTCAGCATTCTCCTGCGCCATCAATTTATTATACCCATAGCTCTTTCATTAAGGAAGATCACCATTTATTACCGCTGGACTTACCTGGATGAAGTTCATGTATGCATGGACGACTCTGAGACTGTACTCTCCAATGAGAGAGTGCATCAATTTCACCCCTTGCTCGTTTGCCGCAACCTGGGCTTTTAAGTCTGACAAGACATCTTTTAAATTTCGGCAACCTGCGCAACCGGGGACGCCTGACTTCCCCGGTGCCATTAACAGATCCGTTATACCATTCTCTTCGAACTTGTTATTACGCACAAGCTTGAATGCGACAATAGAAGCTCCCTCTTCCACCAGATACTTTGACAGAGGAGGCATTGACCCAGGAGCGATTCCTCCGATGTCTGCATGGTGACCTCGCGAGGCAACGAAGAAGACGATTCGATCACCATGGAATACTGGAGTCATCACTGTTATGTCTGGAAGGTGGCTTCCACCAGCTAGTTGGGGATGATTGGAAACAAGAACATCGCCAGGCTTGAGCGGGTCTTCTGCGTTGTTCCAATGCTTCATTTGGTATCTAATCGCTTCCTGCATGGCACCAAGATGGACAGGAATGTGAGGAGCGTTCGCCACAAGGCCACCATCGGGACCAAAGATAGCGCATGAAAAATCTAATCTCTCCTTAATGTTAACGGAAATTGACGTCCGTTGTAGAGTTCTACCCATCTGCTCCGCAATGCTCATGAACCGATGGCCAAATATTGACAGTTGAATGGGATCGCAATGTATTTCGCCGCCCGCTCGCTCAGATTCAGCAGTTGCACTGTCATCCGCAATAGCAATGAAAATATCACAGCCATCCAACACATACGCTGTGCAATGCGGCTCTACCACAGTGGTAGAAGTTTTGTCAATAAGAATGGCTGGGCCAGATACTGTGTGTCCTCGTTGCAAGTGCTGCATCGAATAGACTGCGGTTTTTACCCTCTGCCCTTCAAAATATACATTCTGACACTCCAATGGGGCTGGTCGCTCAGAAGCCACAGGGTTAGATTGTGCAAGTTCTAAGGCGGTCCTAATAGGGCTTCGACCTATCACTCGGACGCGGACATCATCCACCTCGATACTGCGGTCTGGTAGCGAAAACCCATATTCCCGCTTGTATTGGGTAGAAAAAACATCTACACAACTCGGTAAGCGTTGCCGCAACTGCTTATAGAAATCTTCATTTTCAACTTGTACAGCAGATACACGCTCTCTGGAATTCCCGAATTGTATCTTGGTCATCATCTGCAATCGCAGAAAATGGTGTATAAGAGGGCTAGCGAGCCTTAACTATGAAATTGCAAATAGGTTTTACTTACAGCATTGTCAGTACCTGAGTATCGCAAGTTTAGAAATAATTCCAAGTCGATACTTTCCGACACGAAAGAATTTGACTTCATATTGTTGATGGCAGACTCGGATATTCCAACGAGTTTGGGGACAATTTCATCCAGAGTTTGAGAAGAAACGCGTTCAGTGGGTTCTTTGGATCCCTCCTCTGCTGGTGTTGCAAATATGGCGTGACATGGGGATTGTTCCTCGTTCACGACGTCAGCAAGAGCAAGACCATAAGCAGAAAGTATTCCGCTATACCGATGGACGACAACACTGCGGACTCCCAATGACTTTGCCATTGCACATGCATGCTGTCCTCCCGCTCCACCAAAACAAGCCAAACAGTGCTTGGATATATCGTACCCCTTCATCTGCGTGAGCGCACGAATTGGGCGACACATAGCTTCATTGGCTACTTGAATAAAACCGAATGCAACATCGTCAACGTTCCGATGCTTCGGGTAGTCTGCTGATAGATCAGCATTTTCTTCCTTGTTAACTTCCTCAGTCAGCCGCTCAAACGCTTTTTGTGTAGCTTCAGCATCAAGAGCTTCATTCTCTCGGGGACCAAAAATTTTTGGGAAGTGTTGCGGCTGAATTCTACCGAGCTGTAAATTGGCATCGGTGACTGCTAGATGTCCTCCTTTCCGATAGCACACAGGACCCGGATGAGCGCCAGCACTTTCCGGTCCAACAACAAACATCCCCGAACGAAAGAAAAGTCGTGAACCGCCTCCTGCTGCAACAGTGTTAATATCTAGCTGTGGAGCCTGTATAGTAACACCTGCGGTATTCGTCTCAAACACGTGCTCGAACGATCCTGCATATTGAGCAGTAAACGTTGTGTTTTCTGGAACCTTATAGCCCAAGGAAGAACGGCACACTTACCATCGAATCGAGATACATCCGTCGAAGTTCCGCCCATATCGAAGCCAACCACCGATACACAGTCAGAAATATTTTCCGAGGCTGCCCCTCCCTTTAGAGGTGGAAGATGAGAGGGTGAAAACCATCCCTCCTTGGAAGCACGTATTGCGTCCTGTGCAATTTGCTGAGTAGTCTCCGCGTATCCCACAACACCTGCGGCCGGACCAGACAGTATGGCTTTGTGTCCCGAGAATTTTGTTACAGGGGCAAGGCCACCGTCTGATTGCATGAACGAAAGGTCTACGTTGCCAATGCTGTCATCGAAACCTGAGCAGAAGGAATCAATATAATCTCGTATTACCGGGCTCAAATATGCATCGGCACACGATGTAAAGCCCCGAGGAACTATTTTCACCATTGGCATTACTTCATGAGACAAGGATATTTGTTTGAAACCAAGCTCTCTGGCAATTTGTCCCACGAGCATTTCATGCTCCGGATACGTGTAAGAATGCATGAATGCAACCGCAATACTGCGAATTCCTTTATTTAACAATGCCTTTAGTTGCTGTTCCACAACGTTTCTGTCGGGAGACTTCCTTACCAGAACCCGTTGATTCGTCACTCCTCTAGTTTGCCTCTCCCCAAGCGTGGAATCGCCTTCCTTCTCGGATACCTGCGCCACGTCGTCTTCAGCATGAGGGGCATCCATTAGCATAACCCGTTCGTCAACCTCTACGACTTCTTCGTAAAGAAGGCCGGGAATTTTAATTTCGAGGTCAAAGATCTCTGGGCGCGATTGATTTCCAATGTGCAAGATATCGGCGAATCCGCTGGTTACAAGAAAAGCGCATCGTTCCCCTTTACGTTCCAAAAGAGCATTCGTCGCGACAGTAGTTCCCATTCGAATGCGCTCAATGTCCTTGGTTGGAATTGGCATGTCCTTGGGAATCCGTTCTCCCGTCTCCTGCTCGAGAATCCTGCGAATGGCTTCTCGAGGAGCATCTTCATAGTTGTCGGGGTCAACAGAGAGGAGCTTCATTACTCTGTGCTTATACTGCACACCATCATCATTGTTCGGAGAGGAGTCTTTTACGGGTATATCCGCGTAAACATCCGTGAACGTCCCTCCACGATCGATGGAGAACCGAAAGCCTCGGCCTTGGAGAGATGCGCTCATTATTTGTTTCCATATACCACAGCTTCTTTAGAATAGATACAGGTCAGCTGGTCATGTATTTGTTGTCCGTTGTGGTAAATGACCATACCTCCGGAACAATGATCTGGGGTGTTATACCGTATAACACGCGGCACACTGCTTCACATTCCTTCCAACGATGCGGTGTGTGTGTGTGGTATTCTCCCAATGGCGTTGAGAAGTTAGCTCTTCTAAAGCACCTACTTATTTCTTTCTTTATGCCGCACCACGTGGGTAGTGTCTTATCATGAAGAAGTCATGACGATAATCGCAAGTTGAATTGCCATCTCGCTACATGTACTGGGAACTTCGTGGTGGATATAGTGGTGGTACCATTGTTTGTATTGGAGGTTTGTCTGTCTGTGGGTCTTAATGTTTATTTTTCACCCATAGATTGTGTCGTGGCACATTTCCATTGACTGCACATGGAACTTTCCTTATCTGGAGACAATCCTCGCGCTTACCGGGCTTCCTTTGTTTCGAGCAACAGCAAAGATGGGGAATATACGTATGGTTATCATATATGGGACTGTCGCAGTCATATTGCTAGCGCTTATGGCGGGTATCATCGGTGGAACTGTCTCTGATGGCAACTCTAAAGGCCATGTGGCTTGGATACTACTGTGGCCGATCATCGTTTACGCCGTTATAACATACGTATACACTTTGAATGAGTAAGTAGTCGCACCATCTTCCTGTCGCATTTTCGCAGATGACCTATATCTCTTTGTTAATCTGTCCGGGCTACAATGCGCAGTGGGTCTTGGTTATTTGGCAAGAGCAGCCATGACGGTCACATTCCGATGTGGCGGAAAATTGTACTCCTTCCGTACTTATTCCCTATGAGAGCGATATGGTGGACAAGGCATAAGTTCATTCTTAAGGAGAATCCTTATGACAAGGTATGGCTTTCGATGCGTATGGATATTTCTACCGTAGGAACTTACCGACGGACTCTCATCGCCGCCACATTGTGTCCACAGATTAGTCCAAACATCTATGTCGGACGCTATTGCATGAAATATCCGCAAGAGTTTCCACAAGAAGCAACGGTCGTTGTTGATCTTACTGCAGAGTTTGGACAAGATAAAGAGGTGGTGAAAGGTCGTGAATACTTCCTGCTTACTGCTCTAGACTGCACCATGCCTCCACCAAAGCAGTTGACAAATCTCGCACAAAGACTGTGCAACATGCGAGAGGATAACATTTTCTATATTCATTGCGCCAACGGGCATGGACGTTCATCGTCCTTAGCGGCGCTCATGATGGTGATACAAGGAGTTCAAGTGAACTGGAGGGACGCGTTCGAAGAGATGAAGAAACACCGTCCCCTGATTAATATTCAGCCACCTCAAGAACGCATACTCGATCGAGCACAGGCCTTATTAGACAGCAATGGTAAGGATCTGGAAACAGCAGATATTGATGTGAGCAACACGTAGTGTGTAGTACGTGAGGAAAGGATGCGAGTGCCCTTTAAGTCACATGTGACTTAGCTAACACCTTCAACTCAGCCTGCTGAGACCTTCTCGGATCAGACATCAGTCTATTCCAGGCCTGCTCTACACTGAAATAACGAACGATGAACGCTGTTATGCCCTCGATATTAATCGTGTCCAAAGTGTAGATGTATCCTCAACGTTTGTGCGAAGGCCTGATTTTCGCGGCCGTGAACGCATCCACCGTCGACAGTTGCAAGAAAGCCTGTCGTTCACTTGATTCCTAATTCCGCAGATGCAATAGAGAATTTCTCCATTGGATACTGAGAGCAAACACCAATTCCTGATATTCCCTTAGCGTCGTCACCTTACTGGCCAACCAAACGCTGATCCACTCGGGGAGGCGCCCATCAGGATCGTCGTCACACTCCTCGGAGTGTTTATATACTCGCAACTGACCATATATGAGTACATATTTAGTGATCAATTCGCATATTACAAATTCCGATCTGCGGTTGACTTGTGATCGCCAAGGAGCTGAACCTACGCTCACTACTTAGTAACTACTACTGTTGCCCCAGCGGGGGCGAAGACCGAACGCCGTCGGCGAACGGGATAAAGTTGCACGGTGGAACACGGAATTCCGGGCTGACAATGATTTCACTAAGAAATACCCTTCTCTTAAGCTGTAACTAACTAACTAAGCTTTCCCCCACACCTTTGTTGTTGCTGTACGGTTAAGTACGCATTAGGGGTTGTTGGGTGAACTATATTCGATCCTGTAGAAGAAGCGATCTATCTTCTGCGTATCTTGACATTCTCTCGCGAAAATTAACGGAGTTCATAGAAAATTATGAATTGTTGAGGAAACACTATCATGAAGCTCTCTCGTTCGTTGCCTAAACGTCGGCGCCCCCCTAGACTCGTACACACAATGTGCTCTGTATGGCCACATGCTCGTTAATCTAGCCTAATGTTGATTCTGTATTGTATATTTTCCCTTGGTAAATGTCGGAGATAGGATTCTCTTACATTGGCTGCAGCGCTAAAGAGTAAGCTTTCAACACTCCCATCATTTCAGATGGTAAAGTAGGATGGTCATCCAAAAGAAATCTAATAGTAGATCTGGAACGATGGTCCCATGGTGGATTTCAAGTAAAGCGCTTTCACGTTTTGCCAGTTCTTCTTCAAAAGAGATACCAGGAAGTTAACTCCAAGGACGACATTTTGCTTCAACTGATCCTCGGTTAAGTTGGCGTTACCAACAGCGGCGTTCAGACACAAGACTTTCTTCATCTGGAACTTGACAGTGCTTCGGACTTCTTCGACCTTGTCTTGGACCTTATCGGTGGCAGCAATAAGAGTGGGGAACTTTCCGGCACGGTTCAAACCCGGTCCAAGAAGACGTGGGATCTGTTTGATGAGGGTGTGGGAGGCCAAGAACGCATCGTACTTCTTCGCTAGCTTCTTTACGAGCTTTTTGTTCTGTAAGGAGCGGACCAATGTAAAATATTGAAGTCGCTGCAAATAAAACTGGCTTAAGAATTTTGCTTTTACACACCTTGTTCAGCTTCTTGAGGTCATCCACAGACATGCAGTCAACACCCAGATTTCTGGCATCTTGACAGTGGTCCTCGTTACCAAGGACACACACCTTCATCGACGGACGAGGAATGAATGGCAAGCGCACGCTTCCGTTAAAACGTTTGTCTTTGGTAGGATCGTAGTTTTTGAGACTGATCTGCAGCTCTATGGTTTCAAGGAAATTACGCTTTTTTCCTTTTTTGGTCTCTCCATTGTATTCAATGTCTTCCCCTCTGGAGAAGGCCAAGATTTTCTGGATGCTCTGATCCAAAAGTTCGTGAGAAAGCTTACTGCAAAGCAAAAGAGAAGTCATTGTAAGAATTCATCACCTAAAAGGTATCAACGTGACATATAAAGGACTGATGGACTAATGCACGGCATACAAGCCCACTCCGTGTCAGTCAGTCGTCCCTTTGAGAAGTGCTTCCCAGCTACAGGCTGTTTTCCTACGAGCTTTCACTTCCCTCAAGGCACCCATTTGACTTGTTTTATACCGATATGTCGAATATAGGTCCACATATACCGCTAGCAAGCAGCGAATAGCCACAAAATCCATCAAATAGTGCCAGACCGGAAGGCCTCTTCGCTCAACAGCTTCAGGCTTGCGTGGGAGTGACTTACCTCATTGTTGCTTAGGTGAATGTAAAAATATCCGATGGACCCAACAAATACGCGCTGCAGCGTTTCCTTGGTATCAATACATACTGGATAAAAAGGGTAATAAGCTTAAGGAAGCAATTTGCCAAGGCCATCCCCCTGTTACCACTTCCCTGGGGAGCCAAGGGGGGGTTTAGTTACCCCCACCCTTTTTGTGCTGGGGACTCCCTTCCCGTCTTTTCCGCATCAAGAGGGTTTGTGAACCTCGTGGTGGGTTTGTGAAGGATGGCATTTGCATCATGGTTTGGACTGGAATACTGAAAAAAAAATGGCAAAGATGGGCACAAGCGTGACGCTTGCATATTTTTTCCGTCGGTTTGCTTCTCTGTATTGTGCCGCACTGCTCACTGCAGTGCCCGGTAGCTGAAGTTTACGTACACACTTTAGACATTGCAGTGCTAGAACCACTACAATCCCATACTTGAGAATGAATAAGATCTCTCTATTCCATGCCAAATTGCCAATGCCTCGCTGCTCCACTTAACCAGTGTGAAGTGAAGTGCCCTGCACCTGGGACGTGCTGTTCTTCAAGGTGTTCCCAGGATCAGGGTGCTGACGGTATGCTAGCATTAAACGGCATTGTAAGGTATGCTTCTTTCTAACGGTGTTTGATCCGTATAGAACACTAAATCGTGAAAATAGGGCCCAAAGATGGTTACGAAGTACTTTACACTCTTCTTGGCGTTTGCGGCTCTGTCGGTACCGACGACCTACGGTATCGGAGATTTACAGTGAGTGCTTCCATCGATCGGCGTCGAAACCCACATAGAATGGGCCATTTGTTTTATTGATTCAGGAAACAATGGACTATATACCGCTCCCGGGCGTTTTCACAGTTCGTTAGTGCTGATAACTGTCCTTACAACGACGGGTACATTGGACGCTGCTGGGGGAACGATGTGGCATACGAGTGTATGGGAGGAGAACTGATGTGAGGCTACATATACTCCAAGCGTTTGAAAGTATATCACTATATCCATTTGGAATTACAGTGATTCTGGGGTGCTTACTACAAACGAGAGTTTTGGATACCTAGGATTCATGGATCCCAGTGGAACACCAGTATTGCTGTGCATGTTGATCGAATTCGACCAAGCCAATAACGCCACTGGAAGAGGCGGCATAGTGGTCAAGGGCCTGACAGATGACTGCAGAGACGAAGTGGCTCAAAATGCAGCCACTATCTACGGTATGTGCCCTTAATGGTCCGTGACAGCATGTCAATGTAGCGCCAGCTTTTGGAACATCCTCGCAGAAGACGACTGCACCACAATTCAACCCCAATCGTTCGCTATGAAGATGTTTACTTCTTTCTCACCTCTCAAGCTTATTTCTTTACTGTTGTTCTCTGTCTTTTATTCGGTTTGCTTTAAGTCGCGACTACACAACTCGTAGCATCTCGCACACACAAGCGAAACACACACACATATGTGACAGCGAACCCACAAACAGTATACCGACGGATATGGGGAAGAAAACTTCCCCTAACCATGCAAAACAAGTCCCAAAGGAGAGAGGGAGTTACTCAACTACATACACTTTTCACAGTTGGTAGAGCTCATCTCATCTGAGGCAATTTTGTAGAGCTTGTCCGGACTAGCAAGGTAAGCCCATTTTATTAATATCAATAAACAATCAACTCGTTCAAATTAAATGTATATACAAATTTTTTTTAACAAAGCAAGAGTGAAAACTGCCTGCTTTTGACGGGGTTGTAATGTTCTTGATAGAAACTCCAACTTTTGTTTGCTGTGTTTCGAGTTCATCCAGCAAACGGGACCGCATAAGGCCCCATTTCGTCGTGGATGATAGTGCAAGCCGTGTGACTTGCTTAGGTTGTACATTCTTTTGTTAGTAGAAAAGATGTCTGAATTTTGGAAGACATTAAACCGTCCTCCGGGTCCAGTCAAGTTTTTCTTGTACGCCGGAGGGGCGTTTGTCCTAGAGCGCATCGCTCATGGTGTTATTCAGCCTTATATGGACGAAAAACGATGGCAAGAAACCAAGCAGAGGATGGAGCAGGTATGCCAAATCACTTTTCTTGTAGCTGTAACCCTTAAATCCGGAATATGTAGTGCCTAACGGGGTGCAGAACGACCGATACTTAGCCCATTGGGATTACATGGACATCCATGATTACCGGAAAAGGCGCTATATGCAAACAGGGGAAAGGAGATTATTGTCGACAGACTTTTCATGGGATCAATTAGAGGTAAGAAAATGGTGGTCTGCCTCGATTCTTGTATATGTGGAAATGGTTATCTGATGCAACAGGGCGCTCCGGCTCCGGCTTATAACGATAGAGGATACGACGCCACGCATCAACAGCAAGTAGAAGCTCGTACGTATAAGTTGAAAATAAATGATCGAATGCATCCAGAGATTGAACGTTACAATTTGCGCTCATGTGAATGTATTACAGGCGAAACGGGTTCTGATAAAAGCTTTGCCATCCGGCCGATATCGAAGAACTGAGAGATTAACGTAACGAAACCCTGAAGTTTACATAGATCCTAGGACAGTTTCATTGGTATATTATCAGCAATACACTTTAGTTATCGGTCAAAACTTGGTCCTTTTGTTGGTTACGTTCGTCAGCCATGCGCCCTGTGCGTTGTGCGTCGACGAAACAAGCCTCGTCGTAGAGCCCGTTACGCACAAAGAGTATTTCCATTTGCTTCAGTAAGTGTTCTGACGGGTGATAACCCTCTTTCATGAGGGTATCTAACGCTTCGGAAACACGCTGGGGAGGTGCCAAGTTGCACGCACTGCGTAGTAATTTATCCCACACTGAAGAGTCACAACTATTTACATGATAGAGTAATATCGCCATTTTCCATAGCAGGTTCTCTGACAAGTCCAAACGGTCAGCGACACTCAAGGAACGATACACTTCAGCCGGATCTTTGGATACAGGTGAAACATTTCGGATGCCATTTCCACTCACCGAAAGAGGCATACCCAACATACGATCAACGTCGTTTAGCACCGTGTCTTCACCTCGTAGCGACTCCGATACCGAAATTTCGGGAATCCCATACTCATAAAGCTGTCGGAAGCATGCCATCAGAAGGTTACTGAAATTCCAAGAGAATTCCGGAGTTAAACCCTTTTTCGAGTCCAGGCTTAGTCTACATGCTTTCATTGCGGCCCTTAACGGGATGTTACCCTCACTTGCAGATACCATCAGCCCGTGTAAAGCATTCTCGGAGACACTTGTCCTCCCACACTGTCCCATCCTTTCCAAAATATTCCAGTAGAGGTCATATGCTCTATTATATGCAGCGATCTCCAAACACATATTTGCAGTAGACACTGCATTGCGAGATCCGTCATATGCTAGTTCACCGAGAGTAACCCCATTCATTTCAGAAGTATTACCGTCTACGTGGAGCCTCACCAGCCTACCCAATACGTCAACACTAGAATGTACCTCTCTCGGGCTCCGCTTACCCGCCAATCTTCCTGCTTCCCAGATGTGGCCCCCACGGAGAGCCCTAGCAATGGCTACGTGATAACACCAGTCGGACTCAGCTAAACTAGCCTCATTCTGGGTCTTGTGCGCCATTTGGGATATATCGACCGTGGAATGTACCTCGGTTTGGCACTCCTCTCCTTTAAAAGTACAGATTATGCCAAGGCTCTTCCGGATTTCGGACAGAGTGTCACTGTAATCGCCCTCATGCTGCTGCCCCTGTTGGGCTGTTAACCATTTCCCTGTCACATCAACCAGTTCCGAGAACTGAGGCGAAACAACATCAGCAATAGTGTATGGAGCAGTTGACGGAACAGCTCCTGCAGAAAAATTAATCAGAGATCGCAACCTCTGCTTAGGCTGGACTCCATGAAAATCATGAATTACAGCCAATTTCAACGAGTTATTCAAAATCTCTGTAGTGGAGGCAGAAATGCTTGAGCTGAATACCTCGCTGCACTTCCCGCCCGTATCAAGGAGACGCTGCAGGACGTCAACTGATTGCGAAATATACACTTGTTTCTCTATAGACTGAGCGTCTTGTCCCGGGGAAAATTCCGCAAAAAACTGAAGCAATCGTTCAAGATGTTCTACACTTCGAGTGTCAATCACGTGGCAGTTACAAATTTTATGAACGTCAGCTACGATAGCGTCGGTCACATATGGGCGAAAGTACTGAAGCTTGTTTTTGATTCCAAGCCGTGAATAAATAGCTTGTAGTCGCTCATAGATTTCACATGAGAGACATCCATCTCGCCTCAAAACACTGTGCAAGAGGCACCGTGTAAAACTTTCCCCAAGTTCTTTGTTTACCGCTATAATGCCACTTTGAGCGAACTCCTTCTCCGCATCACTAGCGATGATATTGCAAGTGCGATCGAGCATTTCAAAAGGCATCTCTTCATGTGTCTCCTCAGAAATAATAGTGCGAAGAATCTTAGCCAATAGCCAGCCACTATATCGGCGGCGGACCTCTGTGTCCAGCGGTATCGCCCTTCCGAGAACATCTAAACAGGAAACCGTTTTGCCTAGACGGAAGAGGATATTTAACGTCGTCGACGCTAGCTCATTGTCACAATGGCCGTCTTGATGTGCTCGCTGAAGGTAATCTACGGCAACCGATTCTTGTCCACGGCGGATGAAATATCGAATTACATACTTGAAGGTCGATCGGTCTTTCTGAATGGAAGCTTTTTCCATCCACTGCAGCAGCTTGTTGAATTGGTTTTGGGGAACCGAAAACCGACCAAACGCATCAAGAAGTGCGTTGCAGCATGCAGTGTCTCCAGCAAATGTGACTGGGGCGCATAGGGCATGTTGCAGCATACTGTCAAGCTCATTAAGAAATGTAGCATCGGATGATGATAATGCAGTGGTACCATCTCGTACGGGATACTCAGCAGTGTCTGCTTCTCCAGTTTGACTGTCGTCCTGAGCCACTTCTTCCACAAGAGCTATGATATCATCCGTGTATTTGTCTGACACATCTTTTGCTGATTTTACACATTTCACGACGGAGGGTATATATTCCTTCATTTGCCGGTGAGCTTTCGCAAGTTCAGCGTCCGCTCTCGCCATCATTTCGTCGATGTAGTCGTTCTCTTTGGACTTGCTTCCGAGATCTCTTAGGTACTCGGCGTACCGTTTTTGTTTTTCCTTTTTTTCTACTTCTTGGATTAGCTCTTCTCTTTTGAGCTGGATATGCTCTTGGTCGACCGTAGGCGGAAGCTCCCCATAAGTGTTTAGATAGGAACAAATCGAAGCGACACGAAGCGCGGACAATGACACATCTATCCGATTCCGCCGCAAAGGACCTGCAATAAATCTGAAATTGAGGCCATCGTCCCATGCTCCACAACTCACAGCTATTTGATACAGCCTAAATAGCGGAATATAATCGTCTTCTTGCAGGAAAAGAGTCATTAAACTTGTGATCATTCGCGAAGATACTCCGAATCCCTTCTCTTTCGCTGCAGCTAGAGATGTCAACGCAGAAGTAATAGATTGTTCTTTCGAGGCGATCGACATCATAGTATTGAACGTAACTTCATCAGGTTCAACTCCTTGAGCCACTAGCGTACGATATACAGAAGATGCTGGTCCGTTATGACTTAGAAGGGCTCCTTTTCGTCTGGATTCAATGCAGTAGGTCTTCAAATAATTGAGAACTTCGTTCAAAGTCCTCGTGGTAGCGTACTTAGGTTCCAGCAGGGCAATGGAATCCATCCAGAGCCCAGCCAGCAAGCTAGGGTCAGTAGACGTCTTCTGAGCTAAAGCACCAAGTAAATCTTTAGCCGCCGGAAACGACAGTCGTATCGGCCAGCCATTTGAGTTCCGTTCAGCAACGTCTCCTTTCTGTAGCATCTTGCATAGTCGTCTCAGCTCTTCCACATCTTGCCCAACAAGCGTGGCCTTGGATCGTCTGATAGCCTTCGCAATCCCATGAAAGAGCACGTTACAAAAGTATATTCCCTGGGGACCGGCTCTGTTGAATATTCGAACGACTGCTAGCAGATCTCCCCGTTCCGCACATAGTCTACTTGCTGCAGCCAGAACAGGAATAATTGTCCCTGTTTGGCGATCAAAGTTGCTATCGGCTATGTGAAGAATGCTAAGTATTTTCTCACGTGATTCACTCCAGGATATCGTAAAACCACCCTTCGAATCTGATTGTGCCAACCGGCAGCAGATCTCACACATTGCTTCGTACGTGTCACCGTCCAATTTGGTCCGTATTCTGTTGGCGGTAAGGTCCTCCAGCACCCGATACGCTTCTCGATTGGACAGCCGCATCAAAGACTCCTTGTCTAATTGAATCCCAGCATGGACAGCCGATGATACAGTTGATGGTGACCCGGAAATCCCATAATCCTGCGTATACGCGGGAAAGGCGTTCGTCTGTGAACTTGCCACTTGGGGTCTATTCGATGAAGGCGAGAAGTTTCCCTTCCTGTGCACTGCATATCGCCGCATTCTTCCTTTAGGCTTCTTGTCATTGTGCTGGCGAGACGCTGAGGTTGCGGTTGCACTCGCATGCGTCACAGGGGACTGGTAGATGGCAGAAATTGGAGGTACCGCTGACACATGGCGAGTTCCTGGTTTATACAAGGCACACGAGAGCCGCGGATGTCGCCACAGTATTCCCGTCACCATTTTCTCGGGAAGAAAATGATGCTCCTCCGACTCAAAATCTTCCTTATCAGGACCGATTCAATCCTTCGGTGCCACAGCCATCTAGACTATGACTCAGTGCAATGTATACCGTACAAACAAATGTTTCATCTGAGTACTTCCACTGGCAAGTCTTCCAGCTGCAGTTTGGCCCCATGTAGTGGGATTCATAAAGTCTAATTTACTATCACTTGATGGTTATGTCCTACATTATAGCTCCCGAAATTGCCTTCAGTATGGCACGATAACAGATCTGCGGAGGGAGGAAAGCGTCCCCGTTGTACAGCTTCAACCAAACACTTTCTGCGTTGTGTATGTAAGACCACGTTGGGGACGATGGGGTATCAGGACGCGCTCGAGGAGCTCATTGTAAGTGGTTACGGTCTGTATGATGAATGTGGGTAGTCGGCGGTGATTGAATATCGTTCTTTGAGCGTTGCAGAGCTACCACAACTCGTATACACGACAGCTTGAACGGTATCTTAAGCATTATGTTAGGCCTCTCAAGGAGCTTAACATAGCTCACGACGTGTTCACTTCCCTGGATATGAGACTCCAAAGCTTGGTTTCCTTGTTTATCAAGCTGCGAACAGAGTTCGAAGAAGCGAAGCAAATTGATATCGAACAGATACCGGCTATCCTCGGTTCTTCACTGGAGAGTATTCGCATGAGATATACAGAATGGGTCAGCGCTCACTATTATTTTCAGAGGCAATTCAAGCACTTACTGAAGGACAAAAAATTTAGGCAGAAGGTGAAAAAGATACTGAACAACCAAGGGCGCGCCGATGGACGCAGTTCCCCTACGGAGAACGAAAACTCTCCGGAAGAAGGAGCGCTGGGTCATATATTGAGATTGCCTCTTGACCATGTGGAAGCCTTCTGCAAAGCGTGTGAAAATGCTAAATCTCTGATGGAAACAGACAGAGATCCTGCGGACTACGAGGAAGTCGACAGCGTCATTACAACACTGAGAGAAATTCAGAGTCAAATCAAGGACGCCTGGGTTTCTGAAGAACGCAAAGGGTTACTGTTGGACTGGGAACAATGCGTATGTACACCTTCGCGCGAGAACGTGAGTTTGGTATCCCAAGAAAGATACGTGGTAGACGATGGAGCATTTTCACTCCCAGCAGATACTCTGTCCATTTACTCCAAGTTTCGGTTGCGTGACCAGCGAGTGGATATTGAAGACGACAACCGTCCATCAGCGATCAAGAATCCTGATAGCGAAATGAATGAGCAAGATTCCTTAGTCCGTGCTCTCCTTTGTCCCGATGTCTTGCTTGTACTGAAACCCGTCCAGGAACCCTCTGGGGCCAGCACTGGATCGAAAAAGAAACAGAAAACTACTGACAACTCAAATGAAGAGGAAAAGACCTGGATACTAGTGGGAATCATCCCGATATGCAAGGAATTGCAAATCAATTTTAGTATGGACAAGGAGCTTTTAGCTGTTCGGTTCCCGGCCAAGCTTACTACGCCTCTAATGCAGCGCCTCATGCTGGACATTGTGCAAACACAGGAGGACATCGGTGGCAGTGCATCGGAGGCGGAATCCGATGATGGGAGTCGACACTCAGGCTCTGTTTCTGTTGCTAGCAAAGGCGGCTCGTCTCCTAAACCTTCCCCGGGTTTAACGAAAACCGTCTTAGTACTGCGATCCCGAGATCGATCACTACTGAGTAGGTGGTGCGATAAAATGAGAAGCTTGGCTGCAGATGCTTCCTCTGCTCAATCTCAGCCTGCAGAAACTGCTGAAGCCGGAACAGAAGGCAGTGAGTCACCTCATAGAATGATTGGTCGTTCTCGCAGTTTTAGAAAGTCTTATTCCGATGACTCAAGTAGTAAGAGGAGTCAAAGAAAGCTAGGTAGAACAAAATCAGACTTGGGAGGACAAAAGAGTCCATTTGGCGTTGCGGATTTTGATGTTAGACTGCTTACGAGTGAATGCTCTTTGACCCTAGTACAGAAACTAATGTCTGACGCGGCCCTCGAACCTGTTGATCGCCATACCTTGTCGTCGCTATGCTCAATGACTCCGCCGAAGAGATCCTCAACCAGAGTCCGGGTCGGATACGTCCTCAAAAAGGGTGGAAAGACCATTCAACACTGGAATCTGCGGTATATGGAGCTGCGATTGAATGGATTCCCCTTCCCAGTGCCTGGATTGACTCCTGGTCTAACACTGAAAGAAGCTGCACGGTGGTTGGTCTCGTTGCAGGGTAAACAAGACTCGAATAGAATGTGGAAACCAACTGTTCCCTCAGTTAATGGCTGTCTATTATATTTTGGTTCGGATGAATATATGAAGACGGGAGAGGCTCCCAAGGGTAAGATTGATTTGGGAGAGGTATCAAAGGTGGAGATCAACCCTGATGACTCTAACAAATTCACTGTTTTTACTGAAAGTAGGCGATACGAGTTCGCTGTGGATGGCAACATGATCGGTTCGCAAGAATTACCCATCGACTTTCTGTATCAAACTGAAGATAACGCATCAATGAAGCGACTCGTGCAGGATCTGCGGTCCCCAAACAAAGCATCAGATGCCGTTCTGTCATGGGTCGTTTCTATTACAAGCGCCATGTATCTCAAGAAACGGCTAAGAAAACTACAGCACGTACTGGAACGTTTGATGATTGACTTACAACTATTCGGAGATGATGACGTCTGTGACGAAGAAGAAGGTAGCACGAAGGAAAATGACGATAAGCAGCTTCGAGAGAATGAGACACAGCAAGGCAGTGATGAAGGTGCTCCTCGATTGGAGGCTCAGCAGGACACGCCCCAGCAGGTTGCGACTGAGATGAGTGTTGCGAACTCCAAGCCAGGAAGCACAAGCAAAGAAACTGGGAAAAAGAAAAAAGTTGTTAAGTCGAAATCAAGACTGGTGCCTACAGCTAAAAAGACGATGACGCAGAGCGCCGCCGAAGAAAGTAGGCGACTGTCACAACCTGACGCTAGTCCGATTGCATCTGCGTCGGACACAATTCGCAAATTCCAAACGCTACATTCTGATGGCGTCATTAAGAGTCGAGGCAAACATGGACAACGGGGAGGAGCGTTACCACGAGTGGACGAGGACAGCTTGGAATCAACGGAGGCTGGAGATGCATCCTCAGACAAAGCCTTGATATTTGAGATAGACAGGGAAGACAAAGTGGCACAGCGGGGTGCAGAGGTCCTTCAACTGCTTGCTAATACTGCGAGTGTGCGGCCCGATTCTCCCACATGGAAAGTTCCTCAGCTAGAGATGTGGTACCGTATCAATGATGCAAGGTCTTGTGAGGACTACTGGCGGTCTACTGTCACTACAATAAAAGACACAGGTCCCAGTCTTACGATGTTTGACGGGTCGACGGTCACTGATGCTGGTTTCTTAGTGATTATTATGATGCTCACGGTGGGTAAACGTAGGCAATTTCGGAGAGCGACGAGAATATGTCACGAATACCAAAAGAAGGTAGGAAGTGATAACGTGCGCCTTGGAGATCTTTTTACTCAAGAGCTAGCTATGATGACGATAATGGCACGGAATGGGTACCTTCACCAAGTATTATGTTTTCAACAACGTACTCTGCAGAACAATGATCCTGATGGCGATGTTACTGTCCAGTTTCGATTTCTCCTGCTCATACTTGCCGCTTCCAATTGCGACATCCCTGAAAATGCTGTTCTTGCGGTGGAGTATATTATTCTTTGCATGATTCGGAAGAAGTCAGTATTAAGATTGGAGTATTTTCTCATTCTACTTCGATGTTATGCCGCTTGTGGCGACCCTTTCGCTGTGGTTGCTCTCCATGATGCTCTCTATTGCGCTTGTAGCTCGATGGAAATGCCAGACTCCCGAACAGGTTTAGACTCGTTAGTAAAGGGCTGGAAAACGCGAGTGTTGTGGGCGAAAGAACTTCTTTCTCATGAACAATTGAGCAAAGGGACACAAATAGCTGATTCACAGCTTCCGGAGATCATAGGCTGGTTGCTTCACGGTCGTGACAATGTTCCCGACCATCTCACAACATACAGGATATCATCCGGCCAAGAGTGCGACCTGGCGGTAACAAATGTTTGGAAGGCGTTATTACTTCTCCATTTGGCGCATGCAGCGTCTCAATGCCTGTCTCTTGATTCCTGTGGCACTTTGTTGTCTCTGTCTACTGCGTTTGTGCAGGCTCCAGAGTTGACACAGTCGTTGCAGATGATAGCTCATAGCCAATCTTGTCTTCTGTACTCCGATATCGATATCCTGAAGAGCTTCGGTTCCGATGATATGTACCATTTGCCCCCATTAAAGACAGAAGGTGCGTCATTGCTTCAGTATTGCGTTTTGGATGGCCTTCTTCGAGCGGGTAGACACGTGGAAGCGATGACGCTGATGGAGCATTCCTCTGCTTTTTCGCTACTCGTTGGAACAGATGCATTCTGGAATGCATGTTTAATTGCGACCAGCACTTCGGAAGGCGAGGTCCTTCAGAAGAGTGCGCTGAGTTTGGCCGAACGTTTTCTTAACGAGCGGTCTTCAGGAGCACAGGTGCAAGTAATGTACCAAGGTAATTGTTACGAAATTGATTGCAGGAAAAGGCTCAGAGAACATGTCCAAGATTTCCTTGTTGGCTCCTTCACGGCATCACCGAACTTGAATAATATAAGTATTGGACGCAGAAAACAAGGACAAGTTTCTTCTGGTATCGTTTTGGAAGCTGCACTTGAGGAAGATTCCGCCTTTTTGCTGGATGCAGCGTGGAACTGCGGTTGTCGATGGGACTACCGAAAGTTGTTAGCTGAAATAACGGCGCTATACATTGCTTCTGAGATTCAACCAGTAGCTTCTACGTTTTCTAATGTCTTGGAGATATATAATGGAATGGATAAGGAAGATTGGGAGTACATATGCCAAACCTGTACGCAATTGGCTAAGATTGGATCGTCCGGTTATGCGGCCATCCCCTATGTGCAGAGTGATCTAAGACGTTTGTTAAAATTTCTGACAAAGAGACCAGCTCAACAGTTTAGGTTAAGGGGTCAACTTGGATGCAAAATGGCCCAAGCCTTTGTTAACGCAGGCAGGGAAGATGAGGCCGAACGGGTGCTATCCTTTATCGAAAATTCTATCCCCACAGCCCCAGTGCACGTCAGCCGTACTTATCGCACCATCAGTATGGCTAGAACCGGTACGTGGTCTTACGGTGACATTGAGGCTTTCCTGCAGAGTGCAGAGCAGAGCGTTCATCTGAATAAACTATGGTCGTTAATGGAACGCGCAACTGCAAATGTTGTAGCCTGGATATATTGTGGCATTTTGCGGGAAGACAACTCATCCTCGAACCCTATGTTTGAGCTTCTGCAGTCCTCTAGAGGGGGATCTAACGTTTCTGGCATTTATCGGTCTTTGCTGTCCAGATTTTCGTTGAAAGGCAAAGTAGAGGGCATGCACTGCATGTACAAGAATCTTACGAGAATTTCTCACAACAAGGCTGTATCAGAAGTTGCTGCAACATGCGATGATGTAGGCACGTTGAGGAGCGCAGTCCAAAAAATTAGGCTACGTTCTAATGAGTCAAATGGGAACAGCGATGATATGGACACTGGCACCCTTAGGAGGTACAGTCAGCTTCTTAAAAGAGGCTCCACCGAGAGCTTTGCGACTGAAAATTCCTTGGATTCGGATGTCGGCGTCAATTTAGACGATTTCCCCGACGCTTTTGACGGGAAACCTGTAACAGAAGACATGGTGAAGCACTATGTTGAGCAGCACCGCCTTCCTCCCACGGCATTGGTTGCGGGATATATTGCAACCTGTTCCCGGGAAGGTCGCGGTCATACTACTCACCGGTGGGTAGTTGGTTTGCTGAAGAAGCTACAAATCCAGATACCAGAGTCGAACACACTAAAGGATTTGCTTTCGGACGGCAAAATACTTTGTACACTTCTGGCAACTTATGCTCTTGAAGGTAGACCTGACAAGGTTGCGCTGTATTGGCTGCTGCTTCTTCGGTTGGATGCCGAAGCAGCAGGGTTTAATCCGCAACCGGATTCAGCCGACGATGTGCTATCTCAGTGTATCAAATACTTGGCCTCTCAACAGGCTACCGTTCTGAATTGCAGTACGTTGTTCTTTTGGGCCCTTTTTGTGTCGATTGAACTTGTGGGGAGTGCTGGTAGTTACGAAAATGCGATGCAAGGGTTACGCTTGTCCAGCGCGGCTGTTGATGTAGAGTGCAGGTTGCTTCAACGGTTTGCTACAGGTAAATTGCTTCTGGCAGAAGCTTACGAAAGTGAAGAATTTCACTTTGCAGACATTCAACAAATTGCGTTCACGTCCTTGGAAGCGACTCTTCAAAGCGAAATTTGTGACTTAAGTGGAGCTCTTGCATGCGCACGCATTATGGACCCCGAAAATAAATCCTCACTGTTTGAGAGGGTATGGAATTCTATCAGGAAGCAAAGGGGGGAACACGAGTGGGAAACCGATATATACTCGTCGAAAACAATGCCATACCTATTAGTGCTCGGAAGAGACAAACAGTCGCCAGATGATTTATTTCGCCCGGTTCTTCAAGTCTTCAAAGGGATGTACCCCAATTCCGCCTCCTCTATACCCGAAAACATTTTGACAATGGTCAAAGACATGTCTAGTGATCCTCACATCCTAGTTGAAAACGGCTCGCTAGAGTCAACTGAGCACCTTCTACAAATGATTCTCAACGGAAACGCTCAGGAAGCGTTCGGCTTCTGGTCAGAAAATTCTGACAATACCAGGCCTAGTGCGGAATGCGCAACGCTGCTGCTTTACTCGCTAGCGAACCCTTCCTTCGAGTGCATTTCGAACTTGGGAAGAATCAATACCACAGGCGACATTGGGTCCCGCGTGTTGGAGGCTCAAGAGCTTATGTTTGATTGCGGTCTGTCGTTCAGAGAGCTTGATGTCCGCCTTCTTTCATTCGTTCTCACCGCCAATGGACACCTTCAGTCGGCACAAGAGTTGTTAACTACTTTTTTCCGCCGCTACGAGTCGACGTCCCTATCCGATAACATGCTTTGGTGGTACCATGCCTCTAACAGTTTGCTAGCAACTTTGCTGAAGGGCGCGGTTTTGTCAGGGGAGTGCAAACGTGCCAAACCTGAAACCGTCCGCTGGTTAACAGAGGTTTGTGAGCATATCAAAGCGCCCGTAGATGTGGATACTTTGAGCACCATACGAGAGGTGGAAGTAGCTACCGGCTGTGATCTGACGTCGAAATTAACTCGGCAAGAACAGAAATCTACCTCAGGAGTAGTGAAAGACGGTCGTTTTTACTCTCATTGGTTTGACAGTGCCTCGTACGTATGTTTTCGCTTTCTTATAGACCATTCACTGCGGAGAGTGTTGTGTCGGGAAGAAATGAAGCAACTGAGTTTGGGATCGGAAGGGATGCATGAGGTTCTCCAGTCATTCGAATCGTTGCAACCGAAGGCCAAGCCCGCTAGGGTGCATGTAAGCTATTGCGGCGGGCCAGCTGTTACAAGTGCAACGTTTGCAAACTTCGAAGCAGTGGGTGGTGAAGTCCACGGCGTGCATGCCGATGTAGATACACATTTATATAGTGCAATAGTGCGGCAGCAATCCCGTGTGGAAACAGGAGAAGTTCAAACTTCTAGAAGCAACGGTCCACATCTCAAATCTGCAGCACCATCGTCCACTGGTGTTGATGCCGAAAAGATGACTCGTCAAAATATGGATAAGGCTGAGAAGAAAAAAATCCGGCAAGCAAACGTTTTACAGTCGTTTAAGTCTAATAATGGAAGTGGGGGCTATGTCTTCGACAGATATGGAAGGGGTAATAGCTGCGAAGCACAGCAAGGTCACCGTGCATCTTCGGATGCGGCGTCTATACCTCAGGGTGCATCCACTTCCGCCTTGACGGCACCCATAGCCGGTACAACTGAAAATCAGCATGTTAAGGATAAGAGTACTGTCTACCCACCGGAAAATAGGTCATCTGAAGCGAAAACTCTTTCTCTAATAAATATTCGTAAGAAGTTGTTCGAGCCAACCGCCAGTAGTTTGTCCGACAAGCACGATAGAGACGAGAAACCTACTGTGCACAGTCAGTCGAGAGCAATGGCGGGAATAGTTCCTGGCAGTTCCACAGCTAAGGCGGATATCGGGGTAACAAACGTTTCTGCCTCCGCATCAGTACCTAACGCGCAACTATGTGACGAAGCATCTTCTGAAAATGATGGGCTGTCTACTGCTGCAAACGATAAGACTGCCTGGGAACCCCAATCCGCGTCCTCGGCTGAGGTGTACCTTAAGGAGAAAACGTATTCATCGGTGCAGCGTTCATATGGAAACGGTGAGAAACCTTCAATGAAACCGATTGAAGGCCGTCCCGGTTCCATTGCCTCCTTTCCCTCGAATGAGGTGGAACGTCCTACTGAGGAGCCTCATGGAAACTATGGTAAGACGGAAGCAGATACACACGCTTTCGGTGTCCGCGATGAGGATACTGTTTCCAAAGGTCACTTCATGACACACTGGATAACAGATGACCTTATCGACCAGAAACTGAATCAAACCCTCGAAGACTTGAGCGCTCTGACTCAAAGTGTAGGTGCCAATTCCCGAAACATGTCTAGTATTGATTTAACCTGTGGTACAGACGTACTCCATGTGGCTGGTGCTGCTACGGAAAATGGGTCTCATCCGCCGTCTACTGGCCTAGTTCGTGAAACTAGCGAGGGTACACTTCAAATAGACGGTGATCCTATGTATACCAAGAACAGTGTCGACAACGAAGCTCGGACTGAGGACGAGATCCCGAGAAGACACTCTCAGTCGATAGCAAAGCTTACCAAACTCCAGGCGCTTCTATTCCAAAAGCAGTGCTTAACCCATCTTGATTATTTGCAAGCTGCGGACGATATGACTCTTCAGTTGTTACGAGCTGCGGCGGCTAAGAGTAGACAGAGTGTGATCGGTCATTCAACAACCTCCAAAGAGTGGTCAAGAAAGGTTCGGAACTTTCTGTTAACTTTGGACGAGATATTGACAGAAGTCGGGAATAGAAGTGAGGGACGTCTTAATGATATTGCTCAGCGCGCTCATGGTTCGTTGTACGACGAATATTTACTGAGGCTTGATTCGTTGAACTCGAGAGAGGGAAGACTTAAGGCCCACATTACGGAGATGAAGAATTCAATGACTAAATACGCGTCGAACCGAAAGCAGAACTTGCCCTTGACAGCTACCCTGATCGAACTACACGAAAAATTGCATGACCAGAGGGATCTTCTTGCACAAGTCGAGCAAGAGTGGATATCGAAAGCCCAAGCTTTGGAAGTGCTCATTCCGGAGGTAATGTCTGGATCAAAGCAGTGGTTTGAGGAACGGGAGATGGCCTTCGAAGAACTACGAAGACAGCTCAGAGCAGCCGAACATTTTGAGGATTCTGTACATTCAGAAACGGAGCAGCTTAAGTCTGATCTTAAAGACGTTCAGAACAAGTTCAGTGAATATAAGCGCATTTCTGCCAGAGCAGAAAACCGCTTAAAAACCTCAGTCGACAACAGCTACTCCCAACCGTCGTCCTTCTTTTATCCGAGCCAGTGTGATCATCTTGTAGCACAGGCGGAAGCGCGAGGTAGACAGAGAGCCCGCATGGAAGTAGAGAACGGTGGTCGCTATGAAAGGCTAGCCGATGATACCTCCGCTGATGGTTCACCCGTGGGCGAACATAATGAAAAGAAACATATCTTAGCTCAGTCTTTGGAAGAGGAGAAGCACCGCCTTTCTGATCTGCAAAATAAAGAACAGAAACTGACTGAAAGTATAGAAAAGGAGCTTCGATTGAATTCCATCCTAGAGCGGTCTAGGCACGCGTTTGCTGTTGGAGAAGCCTACACGTTTGAGAGCACGCTGAAGAACTACGTCGGTGATATGACGACCAACTTGGAGGTGGAATACCTTATCTGGTGCTATATTCAGGACCACCTCACTGTGATGGATTCTGAGCATATGGGAGAGATCAGAGATATATACTCTAAATGGGCACGACAAATTAATGGAGAAGGTGCTACGAACAGGGAGGCAGCTTCGCTGGTAGCAATCCGCTCAAAGAATCAGTGAGGAAGCTCTTCCAGTGTGTAACACCACGATGCACATAAATAAACTGCTTTCTGTGTATTCCAGGTCCTTGTACCTCTGGTAAGAGATTTTCGCTAAGTGCTACCGAGCAGTATCCAATCACGCGACACGGCATGCCATGAACATTAGCGACCAAGCGTTATAATGAGGACTTCGCGCGGGTAACATAGGCAAACTCGCTGCATTTCAATGATCTGGAACACAACTTGCCAGCCGGCTTTCGCTTCCTCGTTAACCCGCTGCTGAGCCTGCTCCAAAGGGAGCGATGACGCTCCGCAAAATACTGCCGCACATCCTCCTTCCTTAATCTCGATCATTTTGTATTCGCTAAACTGCATTCGAACACATATGTGCCCAAAAGTTGAAGCAGCATTTTAAAGCCTTCCAAAATGCAACATATCGCCTAGTATGAGCGTACCGTAGTTCAATAGATAAGCATTAGGACATGAACCGGGAATAATTATGCTATACTCGTTTCTCAAACTTTTAGGCTATATGCGTATGTAATACGAAGGAGAGAAGACATTGAAGAATCATGCTGACTACCGGTATACATACGCGATTGTTTTGCGGAACTTGAGCCATTTTCTTCTTCGAAGTGTGAGTCGTCAAGTGTTGAAGTTTCTCCCTTCGGGCTCTTCCAATAGCATGAGTATCCTTCGATGCACAAATCAGCTACGATACAACTTGCAAATCTAAATCTACCAAGAACTAGCGGAGAACACCGCCCAGACGACAACCTACGGCTAGGTGCTGTAGTGCAGTGTGCAAGGCCATGTGCTCTGCAGCTGGACCATCTGGGATAGTCCATGACTCAAAGTGTGAAGGCTATCAACAACCATAAGTGGCGCATTGCATGTAACAGGCCCCTCTACGCTCATGGATAAGGTGTTGCTCACCTGTGTCAACACGTGTGCATAGGCGATTGTCTTGCTAGAATTGAGCCATCCTTGTTTGAGAGCGAGCGGCTAACAAGGTTTCTTGTTTCTCGTCTTTCCGTTGTATATGAATCGTTAGACGCACAAAGCAATTAGGATGTTGTTTATGTTTCTGACAAACCGTTTGAAAATCCCGCCATTTCTTTCAAATGGTTTCCGAGCCTTCTTCCGACTGTGACGAGTCGCCGGCTGCTTCAACATACAGTACAACACGTTCTGTCTCGACATTGCCCAAGAATGTCAATATCTGAAGAGTTACTAGGGAAATGGGAAGCAACGCATAACATGCATCGTTTCCAAAGCACGTCAAATCCAAGGAATCGATTTTTGCGATCCCCATGTGTTTGCGCTCCGGACGAGAGTGTTACAAACGGTTGTAATATACTGCTGCACCGTGAGGAGAATTCTAAAATGTGGTCAGTTAAAATTGAATTTCCGTGTTTGATAGAATCCAAAGCGGATTCAAGTAGGCTTTAAATGAGAATTCGTACATTACTCACACTAGCACTCAAGTACATACTTTTTGCGCCCTGTTGAGTGCCAACTGGTAGTCTCTGGCCAGCAAGAGCAACAAATAGATGCCGAAGACAGGGCGCATGTGTTATCTAGTTCGTCAACAACATCCATGTCACCGAAAAACGCACAGTTTGTATTATTTGTGGCGCTATCTCGACAGCACTGGAATCCAATAGTTGCATGGACGAATCGAAATACCTGAGACCCTGTGCAACTGCAAATCAGAAACAGTATGGGCTATTACATGAGGCCGGGTAACGATATAATATAAATTCTGGCCGTAAAAATAGTCTTGCCGATCCGAGCGATTTGTCAGACACATTGCCACTACTCGGAAGTCGGAGGGCTTCCCCACGAGGAACAGGACAACGTATGAGCAAACAAGTCACGTGAGTCAAGCACGACCCCGCAAGTGCTAATAGGGTATTATGGCCATTTATCGTGCTTGAGACTATCAATAAGGCCTAGTTTCAGGTTTCTCTTTGCTTCGCAAGGCACCGTTTAGTACTTTACCCTTTCTGAGCATGGGGGAAGAAGGGTGGATGCCGTCTCCTGGTACCCAACGAACCAAAGTTCCATCCTCTGCGCCTGTATATAGAGGTCCATTCGGAATCTCAAAACCGTTCACCTCGGTGAAACCATTTGGCTTCGCCCAACAGCCGCAGCGAATGCCAGAGGTATGGAGAGACTTCCTCATAAGGCCCAGAAATTCAATATCCGCGGGCAATACTTTGAACGTGTATATCTCTCCTTCGTCCGTCCCACAAATTAGTATTAGCGCCTGAGAATTCTCCATGTAACTGCATGTCACCAAATGATCAACATTATACCCTTTATCCCTCAAAGACAGTGGAAGCCACCGGTAATTAGCGATGCAAAGTGTCGATCCTACATTCCACAAACTGAGCGAATTGCAATTTGTTTGTACCCAGATAAAAGCATCGTGGGGACCAAAAAACCCAAAACGACGCACTGCTGATCCAGTATTAATGACGCCGTTTAATGCATCTTCTTCACTTGGTTGAGAAACATCAAAAACATTAATAAGATTGTCCTCCGATCCAGACACTAAATACTGCGGCAGCGTAGGATGGAATCGAAGTTGCGATACGCGAGTTTGATGAGACTCAATATATGCCCCCAATGGCAACATAACCTCTTCACCAATTAAGCGAATGTCGTAAAACAAAATGCTACTACCGGCTCCCACAGCAAGAAGCTCTCCTCCCTTGTTCACTGAGAGACATGTTGCTTCTGCCGTCTGGGCTGCCATACGCTGTTCTTTCTTCTTGAGAGGCAACGAATCCAGTTCATCTGCTTCTTCGTTCGTCAACGAATATTTTCGTGGTATCTGAATGATAGTATTACACTCCGCCTTCCCCACGTTCCATACCCGTACGGAGCCATCTGAGCTAGCTGTGAAGAGGACGTCTTCATTGTTTGGGAGGAAAACCATATCGTTAATAGTGGATTTGTGCCCCTTCAGCTGCAATCGCAACACACATAGTACAACCACTCCCCTTGGTCGCTTCCAAGACGCGAAGGAGCTTACATGGCTATTAATTTCCAAAGTGGTAGCATCGTACACCTTGACAGATTTCGTGGATAACGCCACGGCAATTCGATTCCCTTCATCACTACATACACTGCATGGATTCATTTCAGCAACATCGACAAATTTGCTCGTCTTTGTTATAAAGGCATGCATTTACTCATTTCAGTCTTGCATACCATTGTAATACATATTCCTGATCTGCTTCACAGGTGCCACTTGGAAAGGCACATTTCACGCCCTTGTCCGCGATATACAGCTCATTCTGTCCCGATTCCCTGGAGGAAGAATGACGAGACGTCTGTTGTGCAGCCGTCGTAGAACCAGTATTGCTCATGGCATCGGCCATTATACACGAAACAGCACCGGGTGCTGTACGGGTGTCAGAGTTTACATACACAGGCACAGACACAGAGTGCCTCCAAAGAAATAACTGGCAGAAATGTACTTTTGATTGATTGACTTGTATAACACTAACATAACAACTCACCGGAGAAAAGTCAATACAATGGTAAGTGTATTGGATCATAAGCTGGATGCAGGGGTTCAACCTATGGTTGCTGGATGGATGCAGTCGAGGATCGAGTATATCTCATTGGCCGGTCTTAGGGTCGACGGTAGGCGCCCAGAGGAAGCTCGTCGGATTAGTTGTAAATTGGGAATGCTCCCTAATGTAGATGGATCGGGATATATGGAACAAGGCAACACCAAAGTGGTGGCGGTGGTACTAGGTCCGCGAGAAGTACGACATAGGCTCTTCATATTCAGGCTCCATTTTGCATGGATGTACGGCACGTGTACATTGTCTTGGTACCACAGGTAGCACATCGGTCCAAAGCGCAATATGATAAAGCGATAGTAAGCTGTGACTATAGGTGAGTAGTAACCTCAAAGTGGGAGTCCCTCCAAGGGTGTTCGGTTGGCATATACTGATTACTCGTACCGGAACACGCAGCATTGCGCCCTTTGCAACGACGGAACGCAAGCAACGCACTCCTGGAGATAGAAAGCTAGCCGAATCTGCATTGGCTATACAAAAAGTGTTCGAATCAGTTGTTCAACTGGGGCGATATCCTAAATCCGAGATTAACATCCAGGTCCAGATACTTCAAGCTGACGGAAGCGCGTTACCTACTGCCATTAATGCTGTGACGCTAGCTCTCTTGGATGCTGGCATAGCTATGTCAGAGTTTGTCGTTGGATGTTCTGCCGGGTACTTGGAGAAGACGGCTATCTTAGACTTGAACTACATAGAGAGCAGCGGGGATGGACCGGAGATACCTGTAGCGTACCTTCCTACTACCGGGAAAATTTCTATGCTTCAACTGAATTATAGAATCCCTGTTCATATTTGCGATACGGTCATGGAGCTCGCGGTAGAAGGATGTAAACAGATTTATGATCTTATGCAAAGTGCAGTGCGGGAATACACCCTCAGGCGCTTGAATTCCAGGGGGATGATTGACGCTTCCTAATACCCATTGGTTGAAGAGGCCAAGCGGCTGTAAAAGGCTTGAGGACCTACTGTATCATATTTGTGTGTGTGTGTGTTGGAGGGGGTCTAACTGCATAGTAGGGAGTATGAAGAGCACATTCGTTGCGGTTGACTGTCGTTCACATCGGAACGCATGGGGAAAATAGGTTCCGTTGGTGGCTATTTGAACCATTTATTACAATAGTGAGCGTCCTTAGTCTCTGGTACTGTCCCAACTCGACATAGGAACACCATCTTCCTTGACTGATTGTAGACCAACCCTATATTGGAACCTCGAAACGACTGAAGAGTATTGCAAAACCTCCGGTTGCACCATTACTTTCGGTGCTAGGCTGACCGCATCGGGGAGATGACCAAATTCTTTGGCTAGTTCATTTCTAGTTGTGCCTGCAAAAGCAACAAATTGCTTTTGTTATCCCTACCTGCTGGAATGACGAAAAATACTGTCGCTTCATTCGTCCTTTGAGTCTATGCTTCCTGATATCATTTACTATTTGAGCCACTCGCGAAGCAATAACACAAGCTTGTAGCATCCCAGACAGAAAACTGTTCCTTTGTGATCCCAAAGTTGTAGAACAAGTAGCCCTTGGTTTCCGCTTCAAGTTCATCCAAGGTGCTATCGTCATCTCAATATCGTTCATCAGAATACCAATATACCATCATGAGCAACAATAACAATTGTTTGTCTCCACCATCGTGGGCCTCACGCACTGCAACACTTCATCCATCCTCTTTGAGCTAGAAGTCAGACTGGTCACCAAGTCCTCAGAAGCCATGATGGAATTCTAGTGACCGTTGTATAATCTGAATTCACCCTGTCCAGGTAGCGTGCAAAACAAACGCACGGACCCGTAGAGACAGGCTGACAGACTACGGTAGGAGTGTGATAAATCTTGCTGGTAGATCTCGCCAAGACAAGATGGTGGCAAAGAAGTGGTTCAGCGCATTTCTCCCAACCCATTGTGATCTACAAGAAAATTATTACACACAATGGATGGTCATAACGATACCATTTAGATGCTCATGGTATAATTTCCTCTCTACTGGATTCTTTGGGTTCAACAGTAATTCGGTTCGTTCGGTCACACATCGTTTCACACAAGGCTCTTCGTCCAATATGGCCCGGTGTAACAACTACGCCTCCATCGTGCAGGCTCGCCAAGAAGTACCCGGTCTCTTGTCTCTACATCACTCGTGGATGCTAAGTACACTCTTCCATCGGACGTGTCGATACAAAATAGGGTATTCTTCCGTGAAAGCAGGTTCAACGTTGTCCTCTCTCTCTCTTTCGACAAGAAGTCGCCATTGGCTCGCCAAATAACATTTGGGACTTGCCGATACCAGGGACTCCTTGTACAACTGAGCCGCAGAGTGTACAACTAAAGCGACACCCTGTTTACTCTTTGTTTTGTGCATCTAACAACAACAATGTAATCAGCTGCTGGTGGAATACGCCACAGTTTTGAGGGTTGTCTCAGACTTGTCTGTGAAATTCTGGAGACTCCTTGTGGTTGTAGTTATTTAGTGAAAGGTTATACCATCGGATTGGTTGGTAAATGTGTTGATTATCTACGTATCAGGATGTATAGATAGATAAACAAGAAAGACAGCAGTCTGGCCTTTGTTGAGCTGGTCCTCCGATACAATGAGTCTATTTGGACAAGGCAGTCTTTTCGCTGCAACGAACAATCAGAATGCCCTTAGTACTGGACAGCCTCAAGGCATACTGCAGTCGGGAACTCAGATGCAATCACTGCAGCCACAACAACAACAGCAGTAAGTCCAGTCTTGTTTTCGCAGTTCGTCCTAGTGGAATTGTAGAGAGTCTGTGAGCGAGGGCACAGTTCAGAGAAAATTAGACCCACTAGAAGCTGCTTATTGTTGCTACTTGGGCCCGCTACAATATGGAATTGGCTTGTTTTCGACCGCAGGATTACCAAGGAAACCAAAGTCAAGGACTTACCGCAGGACGTCAAAGACAAGGTTTTGGCCTTGCAGTATGTCTAAACTGTCATACCTCGTATGACTTTATTTGCATCTATAATACTCTATTGACTGACGTGCAGCAAGGCAATTCAAGAGGAGGCTAAGATGAGCAGCAAGGTCACGGAGCGGTCACAAGCTGCAGAAGTCGTGCAAGGTAACACAGAACCCCGGGATATGTCCACCCTTATTGGTGACTGTGGGCAATTGAACAAATCATTGAGATATATGAACCTAAAACTAGAGAATGAAGTGCACAATTTCGAACATAAGCTGGAAGACCTTAAGCAAAGAGTAAAGTCAGACTATCGGTGTGTCGAGAGAGTAAGTTGACGCGTCAGCTTGTATTTTTCCATTTTAACTTGCTGTGATAACCGCCATTATTCTTCCAGACACGCTACAAATTGGACTGTGCAGCACAGGGTACTCCTCAACCTTTAGACTTGCCCTCGAATTATTTCACAGAATATGTACGCCGCTCAGAAGAATGGCTTCATGCTTTAGAACAACAGCTCGAAGATCTCGAGCATGTCTTCCTTTCCGAACTGGAGGAAAGCGAGCAAGTTTACGGGGGCTACGATTCATCTGGGCTGTCTAACGTAGGCAATTTTGCATCTGATATTTGGTCGAAGTCGCTCCTAAATTCGTCCGTCCCGTATAATTCCTACACGAGCTCGCTTTCCGGATCCCGGTCACAACGGGGATCGAATAATAACAGTTTACAGTTAGCGGTAGCTAATTCGGAAAGCCGACATCGTCCGTTGCAGTCACTGGAGCAAAGAGAGTTCGGTAACAGGCGCCGTCCGCGTCAGAAGGATCCGTACGAGGTTATCAAGCAGACCATACGGACGCAGCATGCTGCTGTTCTGCAACTCGCGGGGGATACTGTTTCTGTTGCTCATGATAGCGTAGAGAGGATGAAGAGATCATTGCTGGAATTATATAGACATATGGGCGACTCGACCTATGACCCGTTTAAAGAAGCCGATGAAAAGCTTCGTGAGGAAGAAAAATATCGCCTGCAAGAGCTCCCCAAAGCATTGCAACAATAGCGCAACCACGGGGATATACGCGGAAGCAAGTTAACCATTTTTTTTTGCACTTTAATTGCACAGATAGCGCTAAACGTGCACCATAATTGTACTGTACGCTCCATCGTTTGTTGCTTGCCGTTCAACTACCATGGAATGTTTCTGCAGTCCGCTCGTACTGTGAGGAAAAAGTGCAAAGTCCACACCAGATGTGGGTAGTTTGACCTTGCCTAACACAAGGATTAAGAAGTAAAACAAACATGTACAAAATTACGTATGCTCGCACCATACCGAAGCAGCGCCGTCTCCTTACCCTCTACGGGTATTGGTCGATTCTTGAAGCATTCTTCCCTCCGAAGAGGACAATGTTTCCTTGCACTTTTCGAGCGACCGTATCCTTGTTCATTCATCTTGCTCCCACTACAGTCTTGTTTGTATATGGGCCAGTCGGTCCTCTTGTTCGTTTTTATTCTATGTTGACGGTGTGAGTGGGTAAGTATTGAGCAAATATGCCTCCCAAGAAACAGAAAACGAAGTCGAAATCTCCTGCGAAATCGCCCAAAGCGACGGAGGAAGAGGAGGAATCCAAGCCTCCTGTAGAATGTACAACGTCGCAAGAAGCGTCAAAGGGTAAACCATTCAAGTTGCTTGACGGCACGGAAGCTCGATTAGCGATTCAGCTGCCTCACAAAGAAGATTCGAAGAAAACCCAGGTCGTGGGGCCTCCTGACACTTCGAAAGAAGTATGGATAAAGGCTGCCAGGCAAATCTCAGGTATGGCTTTCAAGTTTGATGGCATAAAATGGTACAAATTAACCGTTGAGACTAGGGACGGCGCATTGTCATCATCATCGACACCCACGGCTTCGTCAAAGACCACCACCACTTCGACTAAGGGTGGTAAGAATGGGTCAAAGCCGGCAACATCACGGGCAAGTACTTCAGAACCCATCGCTGAGGGCAGTGATACAGTAGCAGCGTCAACCACAACAACGAAGGCAGGTGATGACCCAATGGCTCCGGTCACTGCCAGTACGGAATCATCAGGGTCCCTAACGGACTGTGCTTCCACAGTTGTTGGGGCATCTACGGTAACTTCTTCGTTAACAAGCTGTGAAGCTAGCTTAGACGCAGCAAAGAATGTAGATGTTTCTAACGTAGGTGATGACATGAAGAGTACTACGGCTAGCACAACTGAGATCGCAGAAACCACGTCTGCAGCTACCACCTCTTCTGAAGCGGAGGCAACAGCTGGAAGCACGGGAAGTGTCGCGCAACCGACGGTTGCGCCCACAACAACAACGACCACTGAAGATGTTGAAGCTCCCAATTCGGCGGCAACTTCTGTTCAAGAGAGTACAACAGTACAGTCTGTAGCCTCCAACTCCGTGGATAAATCCTCGTTTAGAGACTCCGGCTTCTTGCGGTCGGAGAAGGCCTATTGTTATATCTATGAAGAATTCGATGAGGAATCTCCAACTCGCCCAGAGGACTCAGATACTGGCGAACTCCTGGATTCTACTTTACTGTCTGAGTTTGTATCTAAGAAACCCTATAACAAAACAGGCATTCACTATTTTGGTGTGCCATACTTTTGTAAGCCTGGTCGTTACGTATTGGAGTTTGGCATTTCTGGCTCGAAGCGGTTTCCTGAGAATGTCGATCCCCTTGTTTATCGCATTCGAGTGCGCGATCCAGGTATGCTGTGTTGCCCCTTATGCTTCTCCAGCGCGTCTGGTTTACTCTTTCTTTTGGTTCTCCAGAGTACGAGGAGTTTATACGACAAAAATTTGCGGGATCGGAGAAGAAACAAAAGAAAAATGACAGACTAAAACCCTTGACACAAAAAGAGAGGTATGTAACCCATACAGTGCTCTTCCTGTAAACGATATTTGCAATGCCCTTAAGTACACAGGGAGCAAATTCCGGATGACTTAGGGCACGATGACCTTCCTGACAGCCTTATCAAAGAATGGGCACGAAAATTCAACAGGGATATTTCCGTTATAAAAGCAGAGCTTGAAAATCCACAGCAACGGAAGCAACGGTTGTTGGTAGAAAAGCATGCCAAGCAGGCCAAAGAAAACCTGGCAGATCCCTCTGCTAACAAGAAGCAAGGAAAGGGTGCTGAAAGGAGAAAAGGCACAGACCCTGCAAAGCTGGCAACCCGTCGCAATTACTCTGTTACTACCAATGCTCATGAGAAACGAAAATCCCAATGGGCCGCCTACAATAAGCAGCAACAGCAATTGAGCACGGGACGCTATACTCTGAAGGAGGAGGTCCCCGCGGATGAACAGGAAGCACCGGCTTCGGACTCCCGTAGAAAACGGGCTGCCAAACGTACTCGAGATAAAGAAGAGACCCCAAAAAAAGTTACTGAGAAAGTAGTAACCGAGGAAGGAAACGAGGTTCCGCTCGCAAAGCCCCCACCAAAACCTAAAGCCTCTCGTAGTCGACGACATAAATATGAGCCCATTGCAGCAGGTGAGTCCGCCGTTTTATGGTCTCAAAAACGGGCTGGTGAAGCCTTCGTAGACAGTTTGTTTGACTCGACTATATACAAACAAGTACAAGCGTCAAATAATGCAGAGGATGCTCCAAAAACGGAGAGTTCGATACTTGAGGGTGAGAGCACTGAATCTCAGACAACTGTCCGCGGCCGGGCATCACGACTGGCGGCAAGAGTTGGTGGAGTTGAAAAGGATCGTGAAGGTCAGAACAGCACTAGAAGCCAACAGGGTGGAAATCGGCGTGCTGCAGCCATAAAAGCGTCCAAAATAACGGCAGAAGTCGAGAAGGGGGAAGGCGACGAAGGCTCGGCAATAAGAAGCGTGTCATCCGTGTCTAGTGGAAAAGCTTCAGAGAGTAGTGGCGAAGTATCTGTGAACGACAAGGGGGTAACACAGTCCCAACGAGCCACCAGGAAAAGAAAGGCCCCTGATAAAACCAAAGAAGCCAGTGATTCCGCGCCAAAAAAGGAACCTCGGTCAACCACTAGAAAGGGAGATTCTAAGACAGCCAATGAACCGAGGAAAAAGGATCCCAAAGCAGCAAGTGACTCAAAGAAGGACGATGCTAAGTCAGTGAGCGACTCAAAAAAGGGAGAATCTAAATCAACAAACGACTCGAACAAAAGGGATTCTAGATCCGTAAACGACTCGAAGAAAGGAGAAGCCAAATCAACAAATGACTCAAAGAAGGGAGAACCCAAATCAGCAAATGACTCAAAGAAGGGCGAATCCAAAGCAGCAAACGACTCGAAGAAAGGCGAATCCAAAGCAGCCAACGACTCGAAGAATGGCGAATCCAAAGCAGCAAACGACGCGAAGAAAGAGCCTAAATCAGTACTTGGCGAGCAAAAGAAGCGAGACTCTAAGTCCCCGAACGATCCGAAGAAAGCAGAAGCCGACAGGGGTGTAAAGTCGAAAGAGGCAATCGTAGCGCCGGAGCCACCTCAAGAAATTCGTCGTTCTAAAAGGGCAGTGAAAGTACGAACCTCTACGGACAAGGAATATCCCGGACACGAAGATGAGCAGTCGATATCAGGTAACGGGAGACCGGGACGTTCGCAATCCGAGTCCCTTAAAAACTCCGTACCGACATCATCCCAGCCCACTAGCATTCCGAAAGATAGGCCCAACGCTACTAAGACTGTGGCGGCTGAGACCCCGTCGAAGATTGCCGTCGCTGGACAGGCGAAAGAGGAGCAAAGTATCACCAAGATCAACATGAAGAAAGTCGTTCCAGCTCCTGCACCACCGGCTACAGAACAAAGTGGGTCCACTAGCGCCACTGACCCGTTGTCTGTTCGACCCCCGATAAATCCGACCAGCTTAAATGATGCCGTTACTGTACTGAAGTCACAAACTCCGGCAGGAAGTTCGCCATCTCTGTGCCTCTTTCCGGGACGTTTCCCTTGGGAAGACGAATCTACCGCTGCAACTTCGACTACCACAACAGGCCGGGCTGCCATATCCAGCGAAAATACCATCTCGTAAACTCCCTCGGGGCTGTCTCAACCGGCTGTGAGTAGTCCACCCAACTGTTGACAATCAGGCATCCAGCATCGAGTACCTCTCGAAAGCTTGTAACTTGTTAACCAGTACCGACTGTGCTCACCATGCGTTTTCATGACCACGTAATACCCTTTGATTGAATAAAACGCGATATCCAGTGTGACCGACCTGTTTGAGTTTGCATCCATACTTCATTCAAAGTGCGCACTTTCTCCTGCTGTCGTTCGTCGGGTTGGTTTTAACTCTTCTGGGATGACACGAAGGTTTAATTGACTTAAGTGTATAGTTACGAACAAGAACTCCATATCGTTTGCAACTTTCTTATACATGATTGTATGCCGGATCATCCTGAGTGTTCGGTGGCAACACGGATACACTCTTAGCAGGGTGTTTTGTGTCGGTGGGTGATCGCTGGCCTCGTCTATCTACGTGCTCGTTGAAGCAATTGTGGAATCTTTGCTTGGGAGTCGTATGCTTTACCTTTTAACGACTTTTTATACAAGAATGAAACGTCCGCTCGTTTAAGTCGCCGTTTTAGTGCTTCTTCCTGCATAACTCAGATTGGATGATTGTCCCTTAAAAGATAATTTATATGCAAACTATAAGGGCGGATACATACTTTCTTCAGATAATGCGCAAGCACTTCGTTGTCCTTCGCAACGGCTCGTTTGTGCTCTTCTGAGTTTAGCTCCTCCAACTCGTCTTCCACCGAGATTTCGTACCAATTCTCTGTCGAGGGGGAAGCAAGGACAAGTAAGGCGCAACCACATATAGTTGCTGTCAATCATCTTACTCTGCTTCTTTTTATTTTTTGCCATCTGAAGTCCAACGACAGAAGGTATCAACTTGGCAGAGTGCCGTGTATTGGCGAAGCTCTCTGGAAAGAGATGCTTCGAAACTTCTAGAGAGCTATTGCATGTAGACAAGTCCGATAAATCGTGAGCATAGCCTCTGGCAAAGAAATCATAAAACTCCGTGTCAAAACTCGTCGGTCTATCTTCGGGCGCTAAGGCGAACGCCAAGCCTTCTCGATTGACTCTGAAACGAATTGTGGGCTCGACTATGTCTTTGTCCTCCACATTGCTCCTTCTAACACTCCCAATTTTCTGTCTACTCTGCCGACTAGTACCTTTCGATCCAGAGCTCCCGATAGAGGTTCTGGAGCTGTACAATTTCCTTAATGCAGCGCTTGGAGGAGTTCTAGATTCCAGGTATGAGTCATCGTTCTCAGCTAGCATTGAAACTGCAGCACCAGTCAGTACGTTCCGTGTGACTTCATCATGGAACCTCTGTTGTTCTTTCTGAGGGACCTCTTTCCTGTATGGGAACGTCCGTGAAAAGAATGCCTCTGTATCATCGAGGAAGCGAAAGCCTTTGCCGTCTACCTTTGAGCGTCTATCGCGATGCATTTTGTTACCGTGTTGTCATATGTGTCCCGTTGTTATGGCAGAATCAAGCTCAGTTCAGCTACCACCAGGGCCGGGTACATTTAGGTAGTTTTCACAAGGGCCAGGTACATTTAGCTTCGTAGCAATGTCTCGATCAGTAAAAGGTGTGTCTCACAAGAGCATAGATCTGACAACAAAATTCCGATAGTTGTTTCTGCACCACTCACCAGATAGCCTTCAACTATTCAATTCCCCGAACGCTCAAAGTTCAAAGCGCGCGCGCCAAAACCGCACACACACACTTCCTACTGCTCACCGGCGAGACACAACATGGTGGAAGTATGTCTTTGGAAAAAAGAAGCCCATGGTCATCTAATGGATCAACGAGTGGCACATACTTTTCGAAAGGCTCCCAACAGAGACGTAATGGACGGAGTTCGAGGAGAACTGCAGTACGAGGTGCCATAATGAGTGCTCTGAAAGCGAGCTTCATGCGCTATACAATAGCATGGATTGCGATGCTTACACTTCCCTTAGCAGCAATCATCGTCGGCATAGTATACGCTACGACGAAGGACACATTAACGTGGAAGTTAACGCTGGGTGTATATGTCATTCTAATGAATCTCTGGGGACTCTGTGCGATCGCTTTGGATAAGTGCTATGCAAGAAATGAGTATCGTCGGATAAAGGAAGTATCGCTCTTGGCAATTCATTTTGCTACTGGTACGTGCAACAAGCGGCATTGCTGGTGCGCCATGCCGTGTATACCGCTGATGTGTTGCTCTCAGGGGTCATTGGGTCATGGATTGGAATCGCACTCTGTCGACACAAGGTAACTAGATTTCCCTATGTTTCTTCTCCCGGAAACTCCACATGCTTACCCTGTCCTTGCATGTACTCAGTCTGCAAAATTTGGTTACCTAAAGTGGGCTGTAGCCTGGACTATATTGAACCCACTATGGGTGGCAGTAGCCCTCTGGGTTGTAGGTTGAGGTTGTCTACATGCCGCGGAGTTGCCCGAGCAACAACACAGCCACGGGAGCAAGGGTAAGAGTGGCCATATCGACTTTGAACTTTGGAAGAGCAAAGCTTAGTCCGCATTTTTTCCGAGCAGCGAGCCACTCACCTTCGTCGTCAATGAATCTTCCGCAGGCGTTGACATCACAGGTTGTATTCCGGTATTCCTCCCAATTGTAACAGAGGCCGCTAAATCGGCATAGATAATCCGTGGGAGTGAAGCAGGAAAATTGATGCTTCTGCTGCTGCAGCAGTGAAATACAGTCACAGGGGGGATCAACTGCTGTGATTATTCGCTGATAGCGATCTGCAAAGGACTGGCATGCCCCTTTGCAAACGGCCTCAAAGACTTCGAACGCTTTTGGCGGTCCGAAGTTTCCGCTAGCAATTTTAATGATCTCTTGTTTACACTTATACTCGGTTCTCAATAAGACATCTTGTGTGAAATCTTGAGCCCTTCTGAGGTCCTCCGTAGTCATGGAATCACCGTTGTAGCCATCTCCTTCAGCTCCACCTAGAGCTCTCACACCTCGATATTCGTAGTCGACGCTAGTGAGATAGGCATTCTCATCACATTCTACTGCAGGGAATAAGCTTTGTATAAGAACCTGAGAGCCTTGAAATGATTCTTAAAGGACAACGTACCCGCTTGACCATAAACCCATATTGTTGCTAACAATGTAAGCTCGAGCCACAGAGGAAGCCTAATTTGGCCAGCCATGTCCAGTATTTCTATCTCCTTGTCATTCTACAGCTTCTTCTAATACAGGAGAGTAACTGAGACGAGAACAGCTCACTATACTGGTAGAAAGGGGACAAGACAGACTTAGATGTGTGTTATTGAACACAATGCGTTAGCCATGGCCTGTGAAGCTGCCAATGAACTGCTCATTGGAGTTCCCTGTCTGTCTATGCCCAACTCCAGGCACGTGTTTGTTGACTGGACGCCTGGCTAAGTGAACCATGCAATAAATTGATACACTAAATAAAGTAGTAGTATCAATGGCTTGGCTAAAATTGTGCTCAGGGTTACCGTAAACAAACGAGAATTGACGACAACTGGACACATTGGACTGTGGCTGACACAGATTGAGTTGCATTGGATGTGGTGTAAGATTTTAGCTTAGATCTACGCATCTATTTATAAAAAGAGTACGGGGCAAAATCATGGGGAAAATAGTAGGGAACTTGAGTAGCAGGGACAGAAGAATTCTACTGTGGGCTGGGATCATTTCCCTTCTCAGTATTTTCCCGTATCTGAATACATTAAGTGCTGAATTTACGTACGATGACAAAGTTGCCGTCGTCGGGAACCCAGATGTATTTCTGAACGCTCCTCTCTCGGATGTATTTACGCATGATTTCTGGGGAAATAAGATATTTGACAGATCCAACTTCACGTGGACTCATCACTCCTATCGTCCCCTGATTGTACTGACATTTCAATTCAATAAATGGTTAGGGGAGTTTTCGAAATTTTGGATATGGCACAGCACAAATATCTTTTTCCATATGGTATGCACATTTATGGTGGTATTGGTTGCCGGACTTTTGCACTCAGAACTTACCAGCATTATCATTAGTGGAATCTGCTTCGCGTTTCATCCAGTGCATACTGAAGTTACAGCTAACGTGACAAGCCGAGCTGAGACAGTTTGTGGTATCTTTGTGTTTACAGCGATATATATTGGTTTGAGGGAAGTAATAGTACTTTCACCTTCGGAGGAGGACTGGGAAAGAATGGATGATGTGAGTGAGTCCTCGAAAGAGAACATGCTCACGAAATGGAGGGTACGGAGAAGCTTCTGGCCTCGAAGGCTACTGACAATGACAGGAATTATCGTTCTATACGTGCTTTCCATCCTTTGTAAAGAAAACGCACTTATTGCCCCGATGTTGATATTGGTTGGTGAAATCCTCTTCAATAGTGTCGTTTACGCGGAAACACCTGCAAGAGATGCTAAGGAGAAGGAACCAAGTCACGAGAATGGAAACGATGCGCAGGGTTCAAATAACTCCCTTAGAAACGTGGGATTTTTCGAGCAAATAATGGATGTTTTAAAGGGAACTTCTTTCTCGTACTGCATTGGCCTGGTCGCTCTAACAATTACAGCTTATATCATCAGGATCCGAATTCTAAGCGGAGGGTACGTTGAAGCGTAAAGTTGTAACAAAAATCCAGTAGTAGAGCCTATGTTCTGTATGACACCGCAGTTATGAACTGATTGCCCCAGACGTTCATAACCCGCTCATCAAGCTACCAACATTTCTTCAGAGATTTATGAGTTTGGCTTACGTACAAGCGCTGGCAGTCTCAATGCTGTTTTTTCCTGTCCGCCTTTCGCATGAGCACAATGCGCTTAAAGCAATAATGTCTCCATGGGATTACAGAAATATGTTCACCTTGGCGGTGTGGTGGAGCCTATACGTACTCATACGGGTAGCAATTAACTCCCGGGTCAGTGTCCTGACCTATCGAACTCATAAGGTCATTTCCAAGCGTGACCGGATATTCTATTGTTTGGGATTCATTTTAGTGTCCTATCTCCCGGCATCACACGTAAGTAACGGACCCTTGTCCGGTTCATTCCTGTGAAAATTACTGTACTTATGCAATCTTGGAACAGCTTCTGCTCAAAGTTGGCTTCGTTCTAGCGGAACGTACCCTTTTTATTCCTACTATGGCTTCAGTGATACTCCTACCAGACATTATCCGAGAGAGCTGTAACAGCTTGAGCAGCTATTTGGTGGATAGCTCATGGGCCACAAAAGTAATTCTCGAAGAAAAGGAGGTTGAAATACAAGACAACCATTCGACAAATGAGGGAACAGAAAATGGTGTCATAGATACGCAGCCCGTAGTGAAGGCTACACATGGCCCAAGAGTGCGTTTCGCTGAAACCCCAAAAGCTCAAGTGAGACATCGTAAAACTCTACCACCACAGCCGAAGCCGAAGCGGGAGCTTTGCAAGGCAGAGTATGGCAACGTAGAACAAAGTTTGGTTAGAGAGCAGGTCACCAGTCTACTTTGCAGAGCAATTCTATTGACACTCTTAACTTATTTTTTTGTGCGCACGTGGTTGCGGAATAATGAATGGTATACGGAGGAAGCACTATTGGTGTCAAGTTTGCAAACCTACCCGGAGGATAACTTCATGTCTATGTATGGATTAGGGTAAGTCCCATGCCTCATTGGTTTTTGCTCTCACACCGACCATTCTATTCCTGTACAGCGCTAAGTATATGTACCAGTCAAAACTGAAAGAGGCAGAAGATCTGTTGCTTAGGGCAACCAAATGGTAAGGTTATTCCCTTGTTTACCGTAAAGCCAATCCATCTTTATGGTGGCTTAACAGGGAGGGAATTGCGGAACCACATATACTGCTATCGCAAATATACTGGAGATTTCCGGACAAGTTCGAAAATGGTATCCAAAAATCTTTAAAACATTTGGAAATTGTAAGCAGAGCCCATCCAGTTTAAGTTTGAGAGGTCTCAGGAATTTTGTTTTGTATCCTCAGATAGTCAAGATGGGCAAAAAGCATGAGTTTTGGGGAAACCTCGGGTTGCTGTTATGGGACAGGGCTTCCACCGAGGAGGAAAGCAAACGGGCCGAGTATCTAATACTGTATGCCCAAGCAGGGAACATGCTTCAGCCGAAACACCCCTGGAGAGGCGCTTTGGCGCAAAACGCAGCGTAAGCACAAGACACTTAAGTATCGCTCCACGGAAAGTACTGTCCAAATCTGGTCTTCCTTCAGGTGTACGCGAATCCTCTCCGAGCCAAGGAGATATGGGAATATCGTCATAGCAGAAGAATTGTTGGAGCAAGCCCGAGATATTCAGTTCGATGGTGAGAATAGGATGCTTAAATTACACGTTCTTTGGACAATGATTTTGTTTTGTCGTTTCTCAGGGGGGCATACTGCCTTTGGAAATTCTGCAACTCTTGCCGCTATCAACGGGAATCCAGAGTTAGCTGTGAAATATCTTCGGAAGGCAATTGAATTGGCGGAAAAAAAACCAACACCTGAAATCGAAGCCACCAAGCAAATTTATTCCGAAATGTTAAGCGCTTTGACGGATGCAAAAGTATACCACACGGTACAGAACTGGGCGGGCCAACACGGTAGGGCCGTAGGCGCAGCGGCCAAAAGCAGGTTGAAAGTCTTTCATGGACGATGCCAAATGACCCTAATTTGGTTCTAATTCAGCTTGGGAGCGGTATTTCCTTACTCTCTAAACGGTGCCCTCGGTCCACGGCGCCTTGGATATTTTCTCCATAAACGTCTACTCGTAATGTGTGACTTCCAGGACTAAGGATAACCGCAGCCAAAGAGAACTCAACAACTTCACACACAACCATGAACGGAGTGCGGAACGTAACTGGTCCTGCCAGCATGACATCATCGGACGACGAATGGATCTCGACCAAAAACCTCGATTGTGTTTGATGGCTCCGGCTTGTGTTAGTCAGGCTCCCTTGAATTTCACAAGTTTTATCGGGGCCGACAAAGGATGGACAAGAAACACACAAGTGGCAGTTTCCGGGTATTAATTTGTCCGACTTGATCAAAGGAGAAGTCCACATTCCCTTTTCACCGAGATTTGTTGACCATTCGACATTAATTTGACCTGAACATGAAAGCCCACCGTAAGCACATAAACGGAGGTACATGCAATTCAAGTTCCTGACTTACCCACTTCCGTAGTATCAAGTGGAGCTAACTGGAACGCTTGTGTTTCATCGTTTGGATTCGAATTTTCATGGGGTAATACAAGTTTTCGTTGCGCAAAATAGGATTTGCGAATTGTTGCCCCAGGTTTCAACAGTCGCTTACGTGATGATAGCACATATGTTTGCAACTGGTATTCCGTCTGCTCTTCCTCGCTATCGTTGTCTTCGGAAACACGACACAATGGTGCACATTTCATTGCGATGTCATTTATGCACATGTTAAAATCTGTTTGATTTTCCAGTACGACATCGATATTGGCGGCTGTTGAGTGTGGATCGCTCTGCACTACGGGTATTGATAAACAACCAGAGCCTACATCAAAGGAAGCAGTCGACAGTTCTTACATTGGTCATGGTTTGCTCTACAGAGTAATCAATATTGAATGCGTTTTGAACGTTGAAGCGGTACGACCGCTTATATACGAGCGAGGGACCTCCGTCCAATTCTGTGTACCTTGCGTTGATCCGTAAACTGGAAAGCACAATCAAGTTAACCACATACAAAATTTTATGTTCATGCATTATCCATTGCAACAACAACAATACACACCAATGCGCCCCAGTTCCTTTCAATAAGTGGCTGATAATGAAATTGGTATGTTCTCCTGGATGCAGCATATCCACTACTCTCGATCCTCTTTCATCAAATCGCTGAGATTCGTTTTGTTTTATGTTATCCGCCTGTCCATCAATTACCCGTCGATCAACGAGAGGAAATCGCTTCTGCGTATCCACCTGCTCCAATTCTCCTGTTATCCACAGTTTCGGAATCGGATACGCTGAGAAGTTCTTGACGGCCACATAGCAAGTCAGCGTTTGACCGGCACATATTTTGCTGCATCAGCAGGAGAGGTAATTCAAAGTTCCTGAGTAAGGTGCATTACTTGAACAAAAACTTGCTGCGTATAATATCGTACCCGAAATCTGGTGGTAGAGCTAATGTGGCCAGACTGTCTCCTGCCAAGAGTGCTCCTGCGGCCAAGCTGCAGGTATGGACCGAGTCCACGGCGTTCGTCTGTTGCGGCTGACAAAGCCGCATAACTGCATCGATTCTTGAGTGAACACGGTTAATTGCAAGCAGGATGTGAATCGACATACCCTTCATGGAGAGAGGATGTGGGCTCGCAAAGCTCATCTTCCTCCTCTGTTTTCTGCTATTGCCCGCTCAATGCACAGATCACAAAAAAGGAGAACAGAGGTCTCTTCATTTAAAAAGTCAGATTACATTTGAATTCAATACTCTTTCTGTATACTATAGCTTACTTACTTGAGATATGCTTCCTCATCCCCGAGATAAAGCAATCATTTCGCACACTTGAGAGGCTCCCCTCTTTGTCGAGCTCTTTTGGCGTATATGGTTGATATGCAAGTTTGTAGGGTCAGACAGAGATACAAGCATTCCATATAGAAATGGTGGATACAACTGGAACCTTTCTCCGCGGACAAGATCAAGAGGTAGATGAGCTTCAAAAGACTGTGATGGACCCGGCGAACTTGGTCCCTTCTCCTTCATTACCTGTAGGATATAGAGTGCTTTCAGTGCAACCCAACAGCCCCTGCACAGAGGGAAGATTACTCGCTTTGGGATACCACGGTCTGCGCCCATGGTTACGGGAGCACATATCTAGTGAGCTACCATTGGCTCAGAAACAGTTGTTGAAATCGTTTCCACCAGGAGCTTCGTATACGCAACAAGGAAATGATACTACCAGGGCTAAAGAAGACCCTAATCAAGGGCAGCAAGACCAGCCACAACAAGAAGAAGGAAACGGTGAGACCTCATCCTCAAGAGACGAAATTCAAGAACCGCAGCACAGCAATGTGCCGGGAAACCACCAACTCGTTTCATTCTTGGACGTTGTCGTTAGGATAAATGGAAAGGACTTGGTATGTGTACCCAAACGAGGGAGAAGAATTTCGTATGATATATTTGCATATTGAGATAGCGATTCGTGGTCATGCAGACCCAATTCGATGAACTGCTTGCGAAGGAACTGAAGAATAACTGTGGCTATCCTGTTAGACTCGATGTTTATAATACCAAGACCCAGTGCACCAGAGGTATGTTCTTAGTATGCTATAAATGCAAAATACAAAAATGCTTGGTATTGGAATGTCTCCTTCGTCTTGCAGCGGTAGAAATGGTACCACACGAATGGTGTGGCGTCGGTACACTGGGCATGTATGTTCGGTTCAGTGACTTCGAAGAAGATACGGAGAGTGTGCTTCATTTGACACACGTCGTGGACGGGAGCCCTGCTGATATGGCTGGCCTTGTTCCTGGAGATGACTATATATTAGGAGCACGGGAAGCTAGTTTTTCAAGCGTTGATGAATTTTCGTATGTCTGCTCGTTGCAACTGCTGGGTTGATGACGTCGATTATGAATGGTTTCGCCTTTGCAGAGACTATATATTCCAAAAAGCTGGTGAACCTGTCACTCTCTACATTTATTCGAGATCAAGAGATGCTGTTAGGGAACAAAGTTTATTTATTACAACACGAGAATGGATGCCTGGTCAAACTGGCCTTGGGTGTCAAGTGGCCCAGGGAAAGCTTCATCACTTGCCGAACCGCGATACTCTTGGTATAAACGAATGGCTAGATCGATTTATCACTTCAAATAACATATCAAAATTACACAAAGGCGTTGAATTACAGTTGCCCCGGGAAGGGTTAGAAGCTCGGGCCATTAACAACGGAAGGAGACCAGAAACTTCCTTGACTGGGGAAGAGCAAACTTCTCAGAATACGTGGACAACGAAAGTAAAAGAGGAGGGAAAGACTTCCGGAGACACGGAGCAATATTCGCATGAGCAACAAGAAAAGAGAAAAAAGCCGGTAAAGAGTGTTACATTCTCAGAACGATCGACAGAAAAGCAAACTGTTCCTCAGGAAGACTCAGAGGCAACGGGAAAGGCGGAACCAAAGAAAGAAGCACAAAATTCCTCTAAGAAAGGCTGGTTCCGCTCTGTTGGAGAGTGGTTGGTGGGATTGGAAGAAGAATCCGTGGGATCTGAAGATGAGGCAGAGGAAGAGCAGCAGCTGGCTTCGCCCTCTCCCGATAGGAGTTCCACTCCTGACAAACCTGCGACTCCTATTGCTGCTCCTCATTCGAAATAGCGCACACTGACAATAAGGTACCGATCTAGCTTTATATTCCGTCATTCAGTGTACATTTAAACCCCAATAGCCAAAGGAAGATCATCGAATATCCGCTAAAAGGGTCTTCGGAGGGGGTTACCCCATATATTTTTTCTTGCCCCAATCAAAAGGAAGGTATCTGCGGATGAATAAGGACGGTATAATCGGTAGATGAACCATGCTGTGGCTCCCCAAAACGACAAATAATGCACACTCACCTGTATCGGATCATATGCGCAATCTGTTTCTTCATGGTGAATCCAAAGAGCACCAGGAAATATGCGACGAGTACTGGCCAAAAGACAGGAATATCAAAAACGCTAAAGAGCGTCATGCACATGCACACGAGTATGGCTTTCATGCCCCTCAACCAGAAGCTAAACTCTGGAATCTGTCTTTGAAAGGGGCGGTATTCTTCACTGTTTCTTGTTGGTAGAATGGGCCCTGCTGTTTCCGGATCGGTCTGTATCTACCACATACGCTGATATCAGTGCAAGGAGCACAAACAAACGACGAGATCTGTCATACCTGGGGACTCAAGAACCCAAGGAAATTGTTCAGTAGGTAGATGCCTAGGCCGTAGGCGACAATAAAGAAGCCTTCCAGGGCATAGATTCGGTAGGCGAATAATGCCAGTAACCCCAACAAACAGAGCCATCGCGGCGTTCGATATATTGTCGTCTGATCTAAAATATGTTGGTATTTCCTGCAAGCACACACCACAAGAACGTATAATGGCCTACCCCTGGTCAGACGAAACGCTGTCATTATACCTCAATAAAGAAGCTTTAACGCTTTCTTTGAAATCTGCATCCTCCATCATTGTTACTCCACTACCACCTCTATCTATTGTCTACACTGTACGCTTATATACAATCAATTATTGGCTTCCCTTTGACTTTGGGTATTTGTATTTGTACTAACGACAATACATACGCCTCATGACATTGTACTTTATTGATTGAGGCCTGCCTTCATACAACTCAGCTGAGCCAGGTGCTGCGAGTAAAGTTTCACTCAGGAAACAGAAGCAATATTTGATGATGGCCTAGATACATAGCGTACGGTACACTCAAGTAGGTCTGATTATTTTATTCATCAACAGTGAGTGTCTTGTCGAGCAACGTACATTGGACAACTCGATTCCTGAGATCAGGCGATCAGGGGTTGACAAAGCGAAAACTTGTTCTGTGCACGAGCACTGCATTGACGTGGAACAACGAATTGTACCTTGTGTTCAAGAGGTTTTCGCATTCGTTATCGAGATGTAGGTTGTTTCCTGGGAATCCTGGTCACAAACCGTGATTCACAAAGCCCAAAGCGGATGGATGTCACTCATACCAATGGTACTGAGTCATACTTAAGACATGGAGCATTTATTCGGGCAAAGAAGCCAATCCCACAGTTTTCGCCCCTAAAAATTGTGAGCTTCGGAATTTCCGCAACTTATCTTGGTCATTCTTGTCCGCGTATCAAACCTATCGACGGTCACCACCCGGCAACTTTGCTTCATCCCGCATGGAAACGGAACTAACAAACTGAACCCAGCCCAATTTTTCGAAATCGCTCAAAAATGGATTGCCAGCTACTAATAGTCTGAACTATTGCTCTGACGTAAACCAAACATGAAACACTCCTTCTACGGAGAGAGTTTTTGGCACCGGCTTTTCATGTAATCCGAAATTCGTCGCAGGTCATCTAGTGAAATACTCTCACAAGCCAAATCATCAGGAATAAACTAGATTGTATCATCTGTTGATACCAAGTTGTAACAGGAAGCATGATGACATATGCGAACTTCTGCCACTATTAAGAAGTTGAGGTTCAGGAGACTTGATCCGCTGAGGATTCCGCTCCCTCAGCAAGATCCTCATTCCACAACTTCGTTTCTATTTCTTTTTCCAAGGTCCACGCGAATTTCGTGGATTGCGCAAGTGTAA